>RDSH01000053.1:0-96204 GCA_009428295.1 Tilletia walkeri
GAGTAGAGAGTGGAGCAAAAGGGAAAAGAAGAGGGAATGCCGAAGTACTTGTATCACCTAGTCATCATCCAGCACATCCCCACCCTCCAAAGATGGACGTCCCGGTTCATCAGCATCGGACTCGTCAACAGCTGGCACCAACCGAGACAGCGCGTCGGCATTCGTGTGTTTGCGACCCGGGCGGTACACAAAACGGATGTTGGGCAGATGGGGCATCAGCATGGCCCTACACTTGGAGATAGTAGGACCGTACTCGGCTCCAGTCGTCGCCGTCAACATCGGACCCATAGGAGCATGGTCCGTGACGACAGTCACAAGTGCGCCCTCGAGTAGATGCATCAGCCGTCCAAAGGCCCACGCCAGGCAACTCAGCTCTGACTCTGGCGCGACAAGACGTTTCTCCGACACGGATGTGAGGCGAGAGAGGAAAACGACTGGCCGTTCTACGAGCACGACCTCCCGACCATCAACCTCAGCAACCCGCGGCTTCGAGGACGGCGTGCGAAGAAGCTCTACTACGCCGGCGGACAACGCATGAAGCCCAACATCAAAATCACGGAGCGCACCAGGCAAACGGGCAGTGCGGGTGGGACGCGAAGGCGGTGAGTGTCCGTTGTCGGCCACAGAGCGTGGTCGATCTTCAGCAGCTGACGTAGTGGACCTTTGACCGCCTCCTCCAGAGTCATCCTCGTCCAAGACCGGCAGGATGCGAGACGACGAGAATGGATCATCCTCGCGTGGCAGAACATCCAGTTGCTCGACGCTGAATTCGTCGTGGATGCGCAAGGGAGGGGGCAAAGCGATCCGGACTCGGTGTGCGGACAGAACTTCACTGATGAGGTACGGACCCAGCTTGCGCGGGCTGAGCTTCGACGTCAGCGTGCCCGGAATCGGACGATCGGTCAGACGGACATAGACGCGATCTCCAGCAAGAAGAGCCGGGAGTGCCGCACGACGCTGATCGTAACGACGTTTCTGCTCCACCCGAGCCACCTCCAGAAGGCGCCGGGCTTCGCCGAAACGTTCGCCCGCCGCTGCGAGACGCCCCGGGAACGACCCGACCCCATCGTGTTCCAACCCATCGAATACGGCATGCACGATTCGTGGATGACTCACAAACACCAAATCGAACGGACGGTGCCCGGTCGACACGCTAGGGGTCGAGTTCAACGCGAGTTCGACAGCAGGAACAGCGCGCCGATCCCACGCCGCAGTAGAGGAAAGGCACATGGAGCGGAGCGTGGTTTGGACAGTTTGCACGAAGCGTTCGACGGTGTTGGCTTGTTGGTGATGAGGCGGAGAAGGGGTGATCACGGCGCCCAGAGAGCGAGCCAGCTCTTGCATCACGGCGCCCGTCATTCTCGCTTCGGAATCAGAGATGAGGCGGCGAGGGCGCCATCCCATGCGCAACACTCGATCGGAGATCACGGCGGCGATCCCTTCAGCAGTAATGTCAGAGGAGCACGGCTGCAGCAAGACCATGCGAGAGAACACGTCAAGTAGGACCAACACCGCGTCCACCCCATTTCGAGTACGAGGGAAACCCAGCGTCAGGTCCACCGCGATAGCCTCGAACGGTTCTTGCGGATCGGAGTCGATACGCAGTTCGCCAACTCGACGGGGCAACTTCACTGCCTGACAGGTGTTGCAATGCTTTACCCAAGCTCGCACAGCGGTCGCCAGGCCCGGCCTCCAAAAGTCCTGGGACAGGGCAAGGAAGGTTTTGAAGAACCCGAAATGGCCGCCATCGTCGTGTGCTCCCCGCAACAGGTCAGGTAAAGCGCCCTCCGGCAATGCCAAACGACCATCCGTCCTACGCAGCAACAGACCATTCTCCACCTTCCAGACCTTGTCCTCGCCGGTCGCCGCCCGAGTCAAGATAGGCCCAAAAACTCGATCTTGTCGAAGCCATGCGGTCCAGCGATCTCGCGCGATGGGTGCCGGAACGGTATGGAGGCGGTGCGTTGTCAGCTTGGCAGCAAGCGGGTCGGAGAAGTTGGGTGGAGGACAGTCCTGCTCAAACACCTGGTGAAGGACGGCAGCAAATGCATGCTTACTCGCGTCCACGTAGAGGATGTAAGGCCTAGCCGGGTCAGGGTGAGCGAGGACAGGCGGGTTCGCAATAGCAGCCTTCAATGCCTCAAAACTGTTGTTGGCGGCTAGGGACCATGGGAAAACAGCCTTGTCCGGAGACATTGGCTTTCCGTCGACGGTCGTAAGGCGATATCTCCCATCGACATGCTCGTACTTCCAGCCCTTGGTGAGCTTCGTGAGAGGCTCCGCCACCGCAGCAAAGTTCGGAATGAACGGCCGATAGTAACCGAAAAGCCCCAGTACATGATATAGCTCCCGCAGAGTAGTCGGGCGACGTAGCTCGGTCACCGCAGACGCCCGATCCTGCCACACTGCCAATCCCGCACCAGAAACCTTCCGTCCCAACAACACTAAGGAGGGCACCCCGAAAGTGCATTTTGCGGGGCTGAAGTTCAGACCGACGGCTTCCGCACGGCTCAAGAGTTTGTCCAGCGCGAGAACATGCTCCTCCATGGTGTGCGAAGCCACCACAACATCGTCGATATATACCACCGCGTCCCGCCAGCGCATGTCGCCCAGGATACGATCCATAAGACGCTGAAAAACCGCTGGAGCGTTTCTCAAACCAAACGGTACCGTCTTATATTGGTAGAGGCCTTTATGACACACAAAGGCCGTCTTCCAGCGATCCTCCGCCCGGACGCCGAGCTGATGATAACCGCGAATAGCATCAAGCGAAGAGAAGATGCGTTTACCGGCCAAGGTGTTGAACACGGCGTCGATGACCGGCAAGGGATATCGATCAGGGACGGTCGACGAATTTAGCTGACGATAATCGACGCAGAATCGCCATTTATCACGCTGCCGAACCATGAGAACCGGGAAAGAGACGGGACTGGAGGAAGGCTCAATCACGTCCCAGCTTAAGAGCTGATCAATGGTGCTCTCCATCGCTCTTCGTTTCTCCGGACTCGCCCGACGTGGAGCTTCAGGACGTAGGACGGCGTCATCGACCAGGTTGATCCCCATTTCCAGCTCAGAGCCCTCAACTCGGCCAGGTCTACCGTCCAAGGCGAAGGCAGGCTTGTGCCGGCGGAGAAGCTCGACAATGTCTGAGTGTGGTTTCCCGGCATCGTCAAGTCCCACGCGCCAGTGACCATCCACTTCAGCGGTCGCACAATCCTTCGCGAGCTCGGATCCGAAACCGGAATCCCCTTCAAACATATCGATGGGAAGCACAGTACGATCGAAGGGAGATTCCTCCGCCGGCTCGCAGGAAAACGAGGAGGCGGACTCGCGGATATCGGCGGGCTTAGAAGCGAGAGTGAAGGTTTGGGGTGTGTGTAGGATGGTATCACCCAGGTGTGCTGCGATGGCGTCAGCTACCGGCGTGCGTCGTGCGAGGCGGACATCTTTATCTCCGAAATTGGTGAGGAGGACACGCCTGGCGGCCGCGGTAAACATAGCCATTGGCCCTGCGATCTGGACGTCCTCGTCGCCAGTGACGGTGAGGCGCGGATGGACGGTATAATCGACCTCGGGAGTCAAGGCCCCGACATCCACTGGAACCCATGCATGCGATCGAGCCGGCAGGACGACATCTTCCGTCAGGTAAAGCTCTCCTTCAGCGGTTTGGCCGGTGTTCAGCGACTCCTTCACGGGAATGGTGTAGTCACCTAAAACGGCCTTGCCTCGTGCGGGATCTAGGGCGATCCTATGGGAGGAGATAAAGTCCAGCCCAAGACAAAGGCCGGGGGCGAAGTCGGGGAGGACGTGAAAGTCTTGTTGGACTTCGAGCTGAACAGGCATTCCGCGGGAATCGTGGGCATCGAGGAAGAAGATAATCGTCGCAAAGCCCAAAGACTCGGTGTGACCGATGCCGTGCACAGGAATACGATCTCCCCGAGGATGCCCTCCGAGTTTCTTCAACAGCTCGGCATCGATGGAACTGAGCGATGCGCCAGTGTCGACCAGAGAGGAAAGAGCAAGACCTTCGGCATCGTTCACACGCAGTTTGGTAAACAGCGGTATGTGACGACGGTATCCAACACCAGAGCCCGTCACAGATGATGTGGGCAATGACACTGTTTTATGGCTGCGACGCACAGGACGAGTACGGGGCTTCTCGTCCCCGCGAATCTCCCAGTGCCTCGCGACATGGAAGACGGTGCGATCGTTGAAGAACAAGGCTGATGAGGGTCCCTCCTTCAACAATTGTGCGGCAGCAGAGGCGCGGGCCGCATCTACGCCAGACTGCAGCTTCGCCAGGTGCATGGCGGCGTGCACCGTCGCCGGATTCAATCCCACCGGAGAGCCCACCCGAGGCGATGGTGGAATTAATCGCTGTTCTCCAAGATGCTCCTTATCAAAAGAGGATTCTTGGTTAGCAGCACGTTCTTCAAAAGCAATTGGGAGTAAATCTACTCCCCTAGAGGGGAGACCATGGGGTGTCAGGTCCAGAGGTGGTCCAGATCTCTGGCCTTCGCCACGCATGGTCTCCGCGTCGTCGCGGTACCCGATGGGGAGATCCTTATCTGGACCAGGGAAGGATGTGACCCTCTCCCCATCGCTCTTGCATCCACCATCAGTGGGATGGTGGGGGTCACAGTGAGTCGCTCGATGTGCCGACTCACTTGAACTGTCATGCTGACTGTCTCCAATGCTGCCTAGCAGCGGATGGGCACCGTCATCCCTTCCTCGACTGTCTCCAAGCAGAGCCCCGTCAGACGTGACGCGGCCAACGTCATCGGGTGGCTCAGGAGGAACACAGAGAGGGTTCGGCTCGTCAGGAACGGCCTCTAGTTTATAGACGTTGCGGTCTAAGCAAAATTCGACCCGTCCTCGCTGTCGACAACCTCATAGTCAGAGGTGACGACCAGAGGGAACGCTCGCGCACCTTCCTTAATGTAGGCGTGCTCGAAGTCGAAATGCTGCTCGCCGCAACGAGCGCAAGCACGATTCAGGCGCATAATGCTGCCATTCTCGCGCTGATACATGCGGGGTTGGTCGCCAGCCGCCTCGGTGACACGAGAGGGGTCGTAGCGGCCGCGAGCAGGAGGATTGGACGACATCGCCACAGAGGGACGACTGTCGGATGCCGACTTGGTGGGCATAGGGGCGACCTTAAGGCGAGAAGCGGATGAGGACTTGTTTGCCGCAGGTGATGCAGAAACGTGAGTGTCCGAAGAAGCTTCATCGATTGTGACCTTGTGAATTGAACGCCATACCGGCTCCCATTCACACAGCTCGCGGACCAAATCATCCATCTGAGCGCCACTCGGAGGAAGACGGATGAGGGGCTTCATCGTATCCTCTAGGCCATCGACGATCTCTGCGAGCTCAATGTCGTGGCGAATGGACGTGGTCAAGCCGTATGCAGTCCGAAGCATGCTCAGCTTGTCGTATGCATACATCATCGCTGACTCCTGCCGAGGTCTCCAAGTGCGTTGATGAGCGGACTGGCGCACTTGGCCGCGGTTGACCGGGAAGGCCTTTCGAAGCGCGGCGAAGACATCGGCGACGGACTGATGAGCATCAATCTGTTCATCGTCGAGAGCAGCATGCCAGCGAGCGGCAGCATCGGTGAAGGCATCCGGAATGGCGGCCACGACAGCCTCGTCCCAGGCGCGATCACGATTCATTCGCACCAGATCGCGTATGCGATCGATCCAGGCTTCGAGCCTCGTGGGGTCGCCGCCGAACTTAGGCAGGCGTTCCGGCTTGCAGTACAAGGGCTTGGCCGACGAGGCATGGGAAGGAGTGGCGGCCGTGGAAGGGGTTCGCTCGGCTGTATGCGACGTCGCCGGGCGAGCATCGAGGCCAGCGTTTCGCAAACGCCACGAGTTTCGTTCGGCGAGCGAGAGGCTGTTCCAAGAGTCTGCGGCTGAACTCTGGACCGGGCGACTGCGAGGAGTAGAGGCGGGGCCAGCGCCGGAGGAGGGTTCGGCGCGAGACATCGCGGACGAGGCTTGAACCTCGACGTTGACCGGAACCGCTTCCGCCGGAAGGCGAAGCTCGAGGGCGTCGATCCGGGAGTCGATCTTTGTGAGGCGAAGATCAGTGGCATGGACGTTTGCGTCAATCTTGGCCTCCAAGCGCTGGATATGAGCGGTGACACGGTCCGCGGATCGAGTGCTTGCTTGTTCAATCATGTCGCTGATCTCGGCACGATTGAAAGTGAGGGATGGTGGAGAACTGGAGGTCTCAGTGGTGGGAGGAACAGTGGGTTCCTGAGTGGAAGACATGACGGAACGAGAGCCGATGTTGGGGTCGTATCCGGGCAGATCTGAGAGGCGTGTGGGAAGAGCTTGTTGAGAGCGAGTTATGGGTCGACGCGACGCGTCAGAGGGCATGTATGGGTGAAATCTGCGAGCGTGTAGCGTAGGTGAATCTCCTCTCGTCACCATATACTAGACAGATGTCTGTATAAGCAGTAACAGTGAGGTGTGATTCGATGTGCCAGGGGAAAGAGAGAGAATCTAGAGAGATACAAGTGTTGATCTGCTGAGAGGCGAGACTGTTGCTATGCAACGGTGCGTGAGAAAAGCGGAAGCAAGGAAAAGGGAAGCGAGAAGGGAAGCGAGAGAGAGCCACGTGGAAAAGGAAAAGGAAGTGAGAGGGAAAAGGAAACGGAAGAGGAATGGAAATGGAACGTATGCGGAACTGCGAGAAGAGTAGAGAGTGGAGCAAAAGGGAAAAGAAGAGGGAATGCCGAAGTACTTGTATCACCTAGTCATCATCCAGCACATTAATAGGGAGTTGTTGCGAATGCGCTCTCGGCCGAGGAGAAAACGGGTTCTAAAGCCGCATACTAGAGTCTGGGGAATACAATTTTTGGTTTCAAAATACTCCCAGCGCTCGGAGGCTTTTACTCACACAGAAAATTCTGATCTCGTCATCTCGTGTAAAATGTCAACCATTCGGCATTTTTAACTTTTTTCCTACTCTCGCTTCTCCGCTCCGCTTTCCCGCCTTCTCGTTTTCTCTCACGCTCCGCTACTTCGAGGCAACTGGCAAGGAAGCATGTTTGTTGCCAGGTTGAGAGCGACAAAGGCATCCTGACATGATTTCCAGACTTCCAGTTTATGGTCTACGGACCACTTTGCTCGCTCGATTCAGGCCAAGGTCGGAACAGAATCATTATGGGAATGGTTTGATTTTTGGTTGTTGCCTCGGCGTAGGCTGGGTAAAGGTTGAGCTTTTGGGGTTGTCGCCGTCTACGTAGAGAGAAAGCTAAAGGTAGTGTCTGTGGGGAACAGTAATACATACGAGCCAGCCTTCGAAGATCCCAGAGAGAGAGAACGAAGAAAGTAAAAGCCGAAGGGCAGGCAAGGCGAGTCGAAGCGAGGCTTGGTGGTCCTCGACTACGCGTTTTCTGGGGGAGGTGAAGGGAGGGAAGAGAGGGAGGAAAGTACAAGAGCGCGCATGATCCCGGATGCGTGCGGCGCGTCTAGTGGAGGGAATGGGGAAGTAGGGAAATCCGCACTTGCGTGGCTAGCCGTTTATGTATGTATGGTGTGGGAAGAGTGGATGCAAAGGCGAGAGAGAAAAGAGACGACTGCGAAGAGAGATGGGAAAAGTCGCGTGACCGGTGACCCGTCCGACGAAAATGCAAGGGAAGTTGGCTTCCTCGCGCGTTTAGGCGGAGAGCTTGCGGGGCTGCTCCCAAGAGAACTCAGGTCGTCCGAAGTGCCCGTACGAAGCGGTCTTGTGGTAGATAGGCTTCTGCAGGCCAAGAGCGTTGACGATGACACCAGGTCGGAGGTCGAAGTTCTTGCGGATGATAACAACGAGGTCGTCGTCGGAGACGGTACCGGTTCCGTAGCTGTCGACGAAGATGGAGAGGGGCTCGGCGACACCGATGGCGTACGAGAGCTGGACGAGAGCACGACGGGCGAGCTTGGAGGAGACGAGGGACACAGCGATCCAGCGGGCAACGTAGGCGGCCGATCGGTCGACCTTGGAGAAGTCCTTTCCGGAGAAAGCACCACCACCGTGGGCACCCCAGCCACCGTAGGTGTCGACAATGATCTGATGAAAGGAACGAGGCAGAGAAACGCGTAAGAAAATGGGGATGAAGCAAGATTAATGAACCCTTATAAGAACTAACCTTACGACCGGTAAGACCAGCGTCTGCGTGAGAAAAGACGCGTCTGTCAGTGATCACATCCTTCAATTGCAGAGAAAAGAGACAGCAAGACGCGTGTGTCCTCCTAATTCAGATACTCACCACCCTGGGGACCACCGATAACGAATCGGCCGGAAGGCTGGATGTGGTAGACGGTTCGGTCATCGAGGAGGTTGGAGGGGATGACCACCTTGATGATCTTCTCGAGGATCTCCTTTCGGAGGTCTTCTGTGGAGATCTCCTCGGCGTGCTGGGTGGAGATGACGACGGTGTCGACGCGAAGAGGGATGGTAGCACCGCCCTCCTTCTTGTACTCGACGGTGACCTGGGTCTTGGAGTCGGGTCGGAGCCAGCCGAGAGTGCCGTTGCGACGTGCGACGGCAAGGGCGGCGTTGAGCTTGTGGGCGAGCATGATGGTCAAGGGCATGTACTCGGGGGTCTCGTCGGTAGCGTAGCCGAACATGATACCCTGGTCACCGGCACCAAGGTTCTCGAGCGAACCGTGGTCGAGACCCTGGGCAATGTCGGGGGATTGTTGCTCGATGGCGACGAGAACGTTGCAGGTCTTGTAGTCGAAACCCTTGTCGGAAGAGTCGTAGCCGATCTGCTTGATGGCGTTACGGACGACGGCCTGGTAGTCGATCTGTGCCTTGGTGGTGATCTCACCGAAGACCATGATCATACCGGTCTTGGAAGCGGTCTCGCAGGCAACCTTGGAGAAGGGGTCCTCAGCGAGGCAGGCGTCGAGGATGGCATCGGAGACCTGGTCGCAGATCTTGTCGGGGTGACCCTCTCCGACGGACTCTGTCAAGAGGCGCGTGTGAAGAACAGAGGGCACATTTGACGCGTTGGCGAGCAGATTTTTCCGACCGGTATAGTATCCACGCGTGCGGAATGTATGCGCATGACGAGCAGAATCGAACCGCAGCGGAGTCGCCGATTTGCGCGGGTGGAGTGTGAAGATGGGGGCAGGATTAGAAAGGAGAGAGGAAGGCGATGAAAGGTGTGAGGCAGAGCGGAGGGAAGAGGAAGAGGAAGGGAAAGGGACAGAAGTTGCGGTCAGTAAGGAATGTGACGCGTCATGAACAGTGCGGAAGCAGGATCTCTCCCTTATTCTCCCGCGCGCTGACGGGGAGAGCAAGGTGAGGGAGGGAGGGAGAAGAACGTACCGGAGGTGAAGAGGAAGTGACCCTGAGGAAGGACGTGCTTAGTGGTGGCAGACATGTTGAGAAGAATGGGGCAGTCGAAGAGAGAAAGTGGGTGAGGAAGTAAGGGAAGTGGGAAGGGAAGAGAAAGGACGAAAGGTACGTGCGCAAAGGTCTTTCTTTATATGAGGACGGCGTGAAAGGTGCGTGAAGATGAAGATGCAGAAGCTGGAAGAAGGATAGAAGACCGTGTTCCGCGCACATGGTCATATGCGAGTCTCTCCGGTCTTCTCCCAGGTGTTTTTCTCAGGTTTATTTTCTCTGTTCCTGGCAGTCAAGTCGGTGACCACAGCACGTGGTGGCCTCTCCCGCAGTCAAAAGCAGAACCCGGCCTCCAACAATACAGACTCACCGCATACCTCTTCCCAGCATGCTCTCTGTCGTACTCTTGACCATCATCTTTGACATCTTCCCTTCCAGCCGAGCGTGGTAGCAACGCACGCGACCGTGGCAATAATCTCACAACGACAGAAAGTAAACCTCAGCCCACGCTTATAGGAGAAAGACCCTGGCTACGCGATGAATAAAGCGTCTTCGCGTGAGTGACTGACACGTGCTCTCATCGCCGTGCATGTTCTGCATCACCACATCGCCATCACGAATTGCGCGATAGACACCGTCCTCCGCTCCACAGTCCACACAAGTCACAACATATGATCAATCGATCAATCGATCAATGGCTCCCAAGGCGGGAGGAGATCGTATTGACCGCCCGTCGCCGCGCCTGCACACGACTTAGCCGCCTGACCACGAACACACGGAATACGGATGAGGACACGTAGGAAAGCTGGTCGAACGCTCGCTTGCATCGAGATTCCAAGCAAAGGCGGCAGAGATGTGGGATGTACCCGGCAGGCAGAGGGTAAGAGTAACAGGACTGATTTACATTTCGAAGACCGAAGAGAAGCTTGCGTTTGCGTAGAAGGGGAACATCAAAGGTCGCAGGCAGTCGCGAGGAGATGAATAAAGAAGAGGGAAGTGGAAGAAGATACCGCGCTGCGTTGGAGAGCGGGCAGAAAGTCGGGGGAAGAGAGGGGGGGGGGATAAAGAAGAGAACCTTTTGTCGTGAAAAGTCTAAAAGCCCGAAGCGTGACAGATAAGAAGGGACATCGAGCGTTGTTGCGCTGTCCCGGTCCAGTTTTTGTGGGTGGGGGGATACGGAGGTGATCCGAATTTTGTGTTCGTTGATGGCAATCAAGGCGAGCCCAACTTGTCGCTGGCGTCGTCCTTCGACTCGACTGTTACAGCCGCTGAGCCTTCTCCAGTGTATTCGCCTCGAGCGGCGCGAGTATCCTTCTCCTCGGAATCAAAGTCTGAAGAGTTCTTCTCGCCAAACTTGGCCTTGTTTCGCTGTGCAACCTTCCCGCCGGACCAAACTTCGGGCTCCTCGCCTCGTCGGACAGCGAGGACCGTCTTGAAGATGTGCTTGATCAATGGAGCGCCTTCCCACAGCGGCAGGACGATCACACCGCCGAATGCAAGGAATGCCCAGATGACACTGTTGAGGGGAATAGGGAAACAAGTCACGGTGAGCTTAACAGCATGGAATGTAACGACCATGGGGGAGCAACTCACCTGACCACGGTCCAGCCGGAGAAGAATGTCTCGGGGAAGATGTAGTTGCGGTAGAGCGAGAACGGCAGGACGATGAAGAGGGTGAGGAAGACGACCAGCCCGCCAACGGAAGTGAACAGCAGGGCGTTGTCGAGCTCCTTCTTTTCGTAACCTGCGAGCAACGAGGAAAAGCATCAGTTCAGCTCTGCCTAAAGAGCGCTGTGAGGGAGCAATGGGAAGAAGCAGACTCACCCTGTTGGCTGTCAGCAACGTTGACGTCCTTTCCGAACTCGTCGACGGAAGAAACCAGCTTGGGGACATCGGCCCAGTCGAAGTGTTGTGGGCGGATAACGCTGCACAACAGGCAGATGATCAACCCGACACCGATCGAAGTCGCGCATCCGTACAGGCATGGCGAAACGTTGGCAACCGTGACGAGGTTGATGGATCCGAGCAGTTGCTTGGCAGTTCCGAGCCAGACACCGACACCAGCACCGAAGCTGAGCCAGATACCGACAGTAGGCGCGAAGACGTTGAGGCGGTTGTCGAAGAAGGTGAAGATGAGAGGCATCAAGCACGCCCCAGTGAAGATACCAGCTGAGCGAACGGAAAGGAAAAAGAGTGAGTAACTGCAATCGCCAATCATCACCTCTTGTGTATTTCGCTCGTGTACTTACTCATGTTGTAGATCAGGTTGAGGTCGGCGCCGACACCGTGCAGCAGCGAGCCGAAGGCAGCCATGAAAACACCAAAGGCAATGACACCAGCGTGGTTGACCCTGAGAACCTGGTCAGGAGTACCTGCCTTGTTAACATAGGGCTTGTACTACGAGGAATCATGGAGACAAAAAGGAAACACTGTCAGCAACTTAGCAGCAGAGAGTTTGGTCAGGCAACAAATACTCACGATGTCGTAAGCACCAATGGTAGAAACGGCAACGAGCTGGGCGGAGATCGAGGAAGTGACGCTCATAAACATGAGCAGGAGCACAGCCACACTGCCGCCCTTTCCGAGGACAGCCTGAGCAGCGTAGACAAGAACGAGACCAGCGTTGACCTCTTCCTCGCTCATTCGGTTCGGGTAGGTAGGGAAGTCGGGCGAGGTCTGTTCGAGGGCGAGGGCGGCCAGACCGGCTGTGGTGGCGAGACAGAATGGAATGCTGAACCAGGAGAGACCACCGATAAAATATCCACGAGCGGCGGATTTGGGCGCAGCAGCGATACCCTTCTGGTGGAAGGAGGCGTCGTTGAAGACGACACCGGTGTATTCGAGGAAGGAAAGCACTGTCATGGAGCAAGAGCACGAAGGTCAGCACGCAGCAGAATAAGCAAGCCTGAGAAAGGGGCGATACTCACCGCCGAACTTGATAGCGCCAACAGACTTGACAGTCATCAGACTTTCAGCGAAGTTGCCGACAGGGCCGTTTCCGCGGTTGGAGGCATCAATGACGAGCTGCCACATCTTGCCGGGTGAGCCGATCTCGGGGTATGTTGTGTAGGTGCGGAACCAGAGAACGAAAATGATGATGAAGATGATGGAAGTGTGAAGGTAGTCGGCCAAGATGGTAGACCGCAAGCCACCGCGGAGCGTGTAAGCGACGACGGAAGTGGGCAGGAGGAATAGGGACGCGTAGATGTTCATCCCTGTGATGGCGTTGATGGCAGCAGCTCCACCCAAGAGAATGGACGAGCAGACGAGAATGTTGGTAGCCAATGCGAAGAAGCCGACGGTCAAGTGCGCGACGGTACCATATCGGATTCGGATCAGCTCCAGGTGGGTGTGCACATCGGGTGCTTTCCTCTTGAGCTGAATGGCCAGGTTGGCGAAGAGGACTATCTGGGTAGTGTTCCCGGCGGCGTAAACAAGTGGACCGGCGACGCCGTAATTGTAGGCCGTGGAAGAAGAGGACAACAACGTTGTGCTCCATGTCCAACTCGAAATTACGGCAGCTGCCGTTAGACCTGTGCCCAATGAGCGACGAGCGACTGAGAACTCCTCAGAGTCGGACTTGAGGTTTGCGTACTTGACCAGTGTGCGTGAGATGAAGACGACGACGATTGCAAAGATGGCACCGAGGCCAATGACTACGCCATAGCCTGCGCCTTGAGGTAGAGGGGGGACAGCCATGGTTGTGAGACGGAGCTGCGAAGAGACAGTGCGGGACAAAGGGGGCTTTGGAGAGGGAGGAACGTAGGAAGATGAAGAGTAAGGGGAGGGGGGAAAAGTGAAGGAATGTTAGCAATGAGGAGTCCGTCCGGTTTTAAGTACTTCGCCTTCCAAAGAAACGTCTGTCAGAAAATGAGCCTAGCGGAAGCGCGCAAGGCTGCTTCTTGGTAGACGCCGTGGCAGTCCCAAACTGACTGGCCCATATGGTGCAACATGGGTCAAAGAGCGTGGTTGGCGCTTGAGAGAGCGCGAGAGATCAAGTCGATGGTGTCAAAACAGCAATTGATCGTGAAGTGGTCGCGTTCCAAAAGGTCGGCGGATGTCGCCATTTTCTCAGTTCTCGTCGTAGCGAGCGGTCTCATCTTCGTGTCGAGCCGACAAGATTGAAGTGCTTACATAATTTGCGCAACATATAAAAAACAATCGCCTCAGAAGCTAGCGCGGTATGTAGCGCTCGTACCCAAGTCCTCAAGCAAGTACGAATCATAAGTCCCGAAGTCGTACCACGACTACTACGGACAGCATCTGCATTCCACCTTAGATACATTGTTTTGACCATGTGAAACGGTGGGATGTATGTAGAGATGTAAGCAGACTGAAGGTAATTGCATGTGCCTGCAGACCTCTCTGCTCTATCCGTCCCATAGTACCTGTGTACCATTGTCTGAGCTCTGACCCCGCACGTCGCCTGGGTTGGAAGCGTTGCGGTCGCCTGAATGTCCCGTACCTGCTCCATGAAGCATGAAGAGCTCGTTGCATCGTCGCTCCCTCACAATCGTCTATCTTCCAGCACGTCAAATGCCAATGCTTTCCTTGGTGTGTACCTGCATGTCCAGAAGGGCCGCCATCTGCAGGAACAGCGCAACTGTTCTCATTGGCGTGCTATCACGCACGGCCAGTGGCATGCAACTCGACCCTGGGCTCCATCTTTCTCCTTTCCCATCTCGGTCTTTGGTCGTTTCGCACGTCCACGGCGGCCCCTCTGTCCAGGACTCCAGGTCTTGATATCACGCCTGACCACCCCACAAGTCCGCTCCTTTCCCACAGTCCCGCGGGCTGCAACTCACTGGAAAGTTGAAATGTGTGTACCTGGAAAAGTTGCTATGTAATTGGTGGGGAGAGATGTAAAGATGCGTGCAAATCATAGGAGAGAGTCTTGGGACGAAAGTAAGAGATCTACGCTCGCTGGAGGAACGGAAGATGCATGTAGGGGTAAATACTCGTCGCTCGTCGATTTGAATCGATGTCGGTGCCTCGTTTCGGTTGTCAGCCGTCAGCGGCTAGGGTAGTCATCGGCAGCGCAGGATCAGCTCGTCGATTTCTGCGAAGTTGTCCGGGTTGTTCGCGAATCGTTGATGTTTCTTCGTTCGCATATGCTGAGAAGGATCGCATAGGAATTTGAATATTTATGAGCGTGATCCTCTTCAGAGCTGGGACAAAGAGCAAACTCACCTCCTCGATGTCTTCGAACTTCAAACGGCAATTCTCACAGTAGCCTGGCTTCTTTTCCTTCTCCTTTTGTCTCGCCGCCGCTGCAGCTGCAGCAGCTACTTCGGCCCGCGCTCGAGCCCGGAGACCTTCATTCACGCTGACACTCCGACGGATTGCACCCATGCCAGCAGGCAAGTGCCTTAAAGGCATAATACCAGGACCAGCGCCAGATGTGCCTGGTCCAAAGCTCGTCGTGCTCCCCTGAGCTGTGGAAGCAATGTTTGAAGTGATGTTGACGCTGTTGCCGGAAGCAAGCTGGTATGGTGCTACGGTTCCCGACTCCTGGCAGTGACCGCCGAGCGACATGCCTTCGTTCAAGAAGCTTCGACCGACGTCTCCGTAAGGATTGCCATTCGTCGTCATGGCAGATCTGTCGAGCTCGTGAGAGGCAGTTGCTGGTGCACCAAGCTGATTCAAGCTTAAAGCTCTTCGAAGTGTCTTGTTCGCAGTCGGCTTCTTCTCCGTTCTGTTACCATGCCTGGACACGTCGTAACAAGTGAAAGGACACCGTCCCTCTAGTTCGCCATAAAGTTTTGGCCATGCCGGTCGTTCCGCAGCTTGCCGATCCCTCGGCTTTTCGTATTCCTGGATCATTATAGGTCGGTGCTCTCCGGTCGCATCTTCGACGAGAAGGTAATGCACGACTTTGGTAGGGAAATAGTAGAAGTCCGCTCTTGGTGCATTTGGATCTCGCTCGGTCGTGCCTTCAATCTTCTCCCGCGCCAAGAGAGCTCCAAGGTCCTCTTTGGCGGCTTGGTTGACAGTCGTAGACTGGTCGCCGAGTAGCATGTTGAGAATTGTCGTTAATTCTGCGAACACAGACGTCAGCTATCTATTTCCAAACTTGGATCCGACCATACTCATGCTCACTGGAATGGTGCCAGACCTTCATTCCGAAGCCCTTTGCCTTGTATACGATGTCATTCGCAGACGGCGGTGGACCTGGCTCATCGAACGGATTCCGATCAGAATGGATAGGAAGTCTGTCCAAAGGAAAGTCAAAGTTCAGCATTTGGAGGCCAGAATTTGGAAGGGTCGCTATGAAAATTTACTTACGGTTTAGATCCGCTCGCATGCCGTCTGTCAAGTGTGGATGTGGATGCTGAGGCATTGCTTTCGATTTTGGCTCGGCGTGCAGCTTCGATGGATTGTGGTAGACCTGACCAGGGTTTCTTGTCAACCTTTGCCGATGCTACCATCGCACCAACATCGTTTCTTGACGATTTGTCCGGCATCGTCTTCGACAAAAGCGCGTTCTTCCTGTGCATCTCCACTTCTGCGGGTGCTACCGGTAGCGTTGGAACACTTCGTGTAGTTACCAGGTGTGTGACTTGTTTAGAGAAGAATGGCTCGACGCGCTGTATGTTGAAATATAGACACTGTCAGATGAATGCGATGGTGTTGATTGGGGGTGTCAAATAACTTACTGCACCGAGAGACTCCACTGCGGCTGCCACTTGAGTGAGCATAGCCGGGTCGTAGCTATCAAGGTAGAAGACGAAGCTGGGGAACGCTTTCCGGAACTTCGCTCGCCACACGTTGGCTTCTTCCTGCTGTTGTGTTAAGCGCGCTTGACGCTCGTGCTCCGAGATACGCGAGGACTTGTCGATACGTGTCGTCGTTACCACCGATGTTGGCTTTGGGGCAGACTTGGTTCTGGGAGCGGGTTGAAGAAACGTCGATCCGCTGGGCCCTGCGCCAGGCGTGGGTCTCAGAAGCTGAGTAGCTGGTATCCGCCTTCCTGGGCTCGGTTTGTTGACTAATGCAGTTCGTGCCAGCTTTTCGTGCGATGAAATCGCGTGAGGAGGTAATGTAGCACTTTTCGAGGTGCTCCCGGGAGCAGCAGCGCCGATGGATGTGTTGTTTGGCGTGCGAACTCCGACGCGCGCTCTCTTTGGCGAGGGCGAGACTTGTCCTGCTGTGAGCACAACATTGCGTGCATGGTTTTCGTCTTGAGGAACAGCGCGTTTCTTGGGGGTTAGGGTTGATGCAGCGATAGCATGAGCATAAGCATTCGGTAGCAAGTTGCTTTTCGAACGTCGCGGTGTTGAGGCCGTCGGCGTGCTTGGCTCATCTCTTCCGAGCGTGTTGGTGATTCTTTTTGGTGAAGGGCCTGGGGAATCAAGTTCGATGTAGCGTTGTTGTTCGACTGGGACATTGCCCTTGTCTGCTAGCGGTCTGCGATCCATTGCGTTGGCTGCACCTGCTGAAGAGATGGCTGGACCAAATGGCGGTGACTGCGCCGGCAGAGTGTCCAGCTCTTGAGATTTGGGCTACTGCTGCCAAAGCTTCCCACCCTGCTCTGCACTTGCGCTGGAAAAATAAGACGCCTGGATGCTGCCTGTTGATGACGGAGCTGCCTAGAATCTAGACGCTCATAGATCACAGTTGCGTGAAGGCTTGCCGACGCGTGCCGATATGGATGTGCTGTAAGGTGCCAGAGCGGATGTTCCTTCTGATCTTGACGCGTCAACTCGTGGCGCGCGAGTTGCTGGTTCGGAGAGAGGCGGTAGGTGTGCTCGCGAGTGAGGTCGGCTTGGAGTCCGGATGTTGGTCGCAAGTGCTTGTTGACGTTCGGTTGCGGTGCTGGTGGTGGATGATGGATTGCTGAGCGCTCTGGATCGCTGCTGATTTTTTGCCAGCCAATTCCCCTGAACGATCGCCTTCCAACACTCTTTCTGGGTTGACAGTCACACATCGACACACACAAACAAACACGATCAGACCTTCGGCTTCGTCTACTCTCATTCGATAGCCACCAGCGTAAGCCAGTGCACAAGCCCTGCTGCTGCTATGGTGTATGGTCATTCCAGGCGAGCGCGCCTTCGAATCGACAACGCGCTCGGCGAGAACAACACTCGAAGGACGCGCCGCGCTCCTTGGACGCGTTCAGCAAAGTCACGCGCCTTCCTTGCAAAACGCCGTGGGTCGGAATTTCGGGCCGATGTGGTTCCGCAGTCCGCTCTATCTCCGTAAGTCCGTCCATGAACCTTCCGAGGCTGCTCATAAGCCTGCCGCCTTACTTGACGCTCGACGAGTGTCGCATGCTTGACCGGGCGACGGCTGACCGCTGCTGACATCTTGCAAGCAACTTCCAAGCAAGCTGCCCGAGTTTATCTCCGCCTGAGTCTTCCTTCACCACAGCCGCAAAGAAACAGCCTTTGTCCACTGGACCTCGCACTTCATGCCCGGGTTCCGCGATCAGAGATTCTCGCTGAGCTGAGCGTGGCTTGTGTATAAAACGAGGAGCGGAATGCTTGACGTTGCTAACTTGTCCCTCCCCACTGACCTATGCCTTTCCTTCCTCTTGCGCACGGTCTCTCTCCCACCCTCAGACATCCCATCTCTTACATCTCAAGATCCATCGCAAGCAAAATGACCTCTGCTCCACCTCCCAGCTCCAAGCCTTTCACCCTTTACACATCTAAGCTGTGTCCCTATGCTCATCGCACCGAACTCGCCTTACACGAAAGCCAGCAATTTGACAACGTCGAGCTTGTGCAGATCGACCTTCTCAAACCGCGCGAAGCCTGGTACCTGGAGAAAATCAACTCCGTTGGAAAGGTGGGTCAAGGTTGATTTGGCTCATGCCGGACCTGGCTAATTGAATGTACGCTCTGTTCGACAGGTTCCTGCTTTGGAGGTGAGCGAGTACAAGACGATCATCCCCGAGTCGCTCGTGATTGCCAACTACGTGGCCGAAAGCTACCCTGAGAGCGGTCTGCTGCCAAATGAGTGAGTGCGGAGTTTGGATTGATGATGCATCGCAGACATTCTAATGTGCTTCCCTTCGCTCTTGCAGCCCTCTGGAGCGAGCTCGCGTCCGCTATGTCATCGAGCGCGCTGCCCAGCTAATTGGGCCTCACTACCCCGCCGCTCTCATGAAGCGTGACGAGGAAAGTATCAATGGCCTCTACACCTCGCTGGAAGAGCTCGAGAAGCTCTTCAACAGCATCTCCACAAAAGGTCCATTTATCTTCGGCGAAAAGCTCAGCCTCGCAGACATTGCAGTCGCGCCCTTCCTCGCTCGCATTCTTGCAACTACGGACGAAGATCTCGGCATCGTACCCGCGGGACTCATCTCGCCTCCTATCCCTGAGAGGATGCAGACTCAACTTCCCCGTCTCAAGAACTTCTTCGACGCTATCAAGTCTCGGCCCTCCTGGGCCAGCACGTTTGACGAGGACTTCGTGCGCAAAATGTCAAAGCAAGCCTTCCTAGCAAGGGCTAAGGCCTAGGCGAGAAGGTACCTGTATTCTTTCTGGTTCTCGTTGTGCTCAATTTGTATCTCAGACCATGTATGAATGAATGCTCGTGCGTCGGCAAACAGCGTTGTAATTTGGAGTACGGGACAGTGATTCTTAAGCTACATAAGAGCCGGTACGAGCAGGCGAGACAAAGTCCGTAACACTAGACGGGGAAGGCATGTGTATGGGAAGTCGAATCGAGAGTCTGAGGATGAAAAGCTATCGAAGGGCCCGAGCGGAAAGTAGAGAGACACGGTCGGCAGACAATGTAGTCTAGGGTTTAATCGGAGAGAAGAATCGGTGAAGCTTCAAGAAGATAGCGGGGCAAAGCATGGCAGCAACTCTTCAGCTGGTGGTTCTGCCATGAGCGGCAAGTAGCCCTGCGGCTCTGGGGTGTCGAGCATCGCGTCCGAGCTGATGGGACTCGATTGCGTTGTCCATCCTGCAGAGGCAGGCGCGGTGGCGGGTACCGACATTGGTATCGAGTCCGAGACACCCTCCCACCCTCCCATGACGTGTCCAGGGCCCATCGACGTGTGCGGGCGGTGACTGAAGGCGGCGGGTAGATATGGGTATGAACCTGGTGTCCGGAACAGAGGGCCTGAACCGTGCGGATCTGATGGACCGATCGGCGTCGAAGAAATCTGCCAGTGATGACTTACGGACGACCAGGGCGTAGCGGGCAATGAAGTCGATGACGATAATTGGCCCGCCAATAGGCCCAAAGAGGCGTCCCCAGAAGGACTCGACCAGACGTTAGACATCGGAACCGGGTCGTGCGAGCCTCTCCTGTGCAAGGGAAGCAGGTTCGGGTGCGGAGTTTCCGAGCCGTAGACATTGCCGACATCGAAGGCAAACGTCGCACCGACAGGGGTTCGGGGAGGTGTACGAGCTTGGGAGGGTATTGTGAACTTGAAAGTGGGAGTAGCCTGGCTTTCTCCTTGGATTAACGATGCCGAGTCGGATGACCAGCCCGCTGTGACTGACGATGCAGCGGTTGATGGTCGCATACACGCCGGAAGTTCTGTAGGGACTAGCGCTGGAGCTGATGAGGCCGGCTGGCCTTCTGCTGTTTGCTTGGGAGTGATATCTCCAACAGCAGTTTCCGTCGGCGTCGCCGAGTCAGCGTGGCGGACCTCGATCATTCGGCTTGACGAAGCAGCGACAATCGAGCTGACAACGACCGGAGTCACGGCTCGAGCTTGCAGGCTTACAGCTAGCATTTTGGCATGCTTTTTAATCGACCTCCTGGATCCGCAGCTCAGCGCATCGTCCTTGAGGAACGCATGCATTTGTTGTAGCAGATAAAGGACTTGCCCCTTTCGCTCAACGACGAAGGTGGAGGCCTCCGCGCTCAGGCAAAATTGCGCATGGACGTCGATGTCGAAGGCGTTGGCAACTTGAATCAGTCCACTTTGGCACAGGGCTATTTCCAGACCTCGTGCTGCTGCGCCGAGCATGTGGACGATCGCGGGTGCCGCTCGGCCAAGGTGCTTGCCAGGGAAGCCCAGTTCGAGCAGCGCATTTACTGGTCCTTCAATCGTTGGCGTTCCCTCCGCCGATGGCCCAAGCGCATTCGTAGCATTCAAGCATGAAGCTACTTGCGTAAGGGCAGTCACTGTCACTCTTAGCAGGTGATTGAGGGCTTGGACGCCGAGGTTGACCGAGCCCACGGCCTCGGCATCAGCACCGATTCGGATGCTTGGAAAGCACAGGTGGACGATGATCGCTCGAAGTGCGTGAGGGAGCTGAGAGTACGGGTTGGTTTTCTCGAAGATGGGATCGAGGCTTGTGATGGCGTCCAGCAGTGCGTGAGGGAACTAAAGGACAATGCAATCCGCTAAGAGCCGGGAAGAGGCGACATCAAGCGTTCAGTAACACCTGACTCACCTCAGTCGCAATCCTCTCCGTTGAGAGGGTTGCATTGCGACCTGCTCCCATCACCGAGCCAGAACGTAGCTTGATGGTGAGGAGCGAAGTTATCTCCGATAGTTGCGAAAGGACATGAAGATGAGCCACGGATGTGGCATGAACCTTCAAGGAGCGGAAGTGGCCGCTGACTTCGTCCAGTCTACGTACGACGCTTTGACTTGGTCGAAGTGGCGGCAAGGTCGGGATCACTGACACGCTTTCGGCGTTAGAGATCATCAGCTCAGAAGAGAGGCTGACTCCGAGATGGAGAAGCATCCATTGCGAGGCCGTCCGAGAGAGCCAATAGATGTTGCGCAGAAGCTCATCTTCAAGTTCGGCAAGGGCGATGCCATTCACGAGAATGGTGGCAGCCGGGTTTTCCTGACGATCTTGCAAGAGCCACATGGTTGTCTTCTGGCACAAAGCCAGCAAACAGATTGCACGTCTGTAAAGAAGTAAATGTCAGTTGTGCTTTTTTCATGTACGAGAAAGGCAGGACATACTTCAAGTGGCCATCTTGGATGTCACGGAACGCAAGCAGCACCAGAGCCTGGGCTGTGATAAAGGCTGATTCGGAGTCCGTTTTTCTCTTCGTCAGCATGGCGTACGCGCTTTCCTGGAACGCTCGTGCAGTCGGAAGCTCAGTGCTGAAGCTCAGAGAGGAGGCAGCCTCATCAGTCTGAGTTGCAAGCGCCTCTGTCATGATGACGGAGAGGAGGAGCTTGTCTTCAACCCTATTTCCAAAATCGTTCAGGAAAATCTGTAAGCAAGCACAAGAGCCAGATACATCAGCTTTGTCCCGTCCGAAGCAGACAACCAAAGTCCTTACCGTCTTGCTGACGACGAGACCCAGCAGAGGCTGTGTCTCGAACGCACTATTGAGTAGCTGGATGAACCAGTACGCGTCCCGTGATTCGGTAGGAGTGGGATGACTTGAGAGATTGGAGTCAGCGAGTTTTGCTGCACGATCCTCAGAGACAGGCCCAACGGATAGGTACCTTGGACGATCGTAACCGGGCTGTGGGTCGAAAACATGCCTGGTCTGATCTGCAGTCAAGTGCATTCGGCAGAGGAGCGAATATTCGCGATGAGTGACGCTTGGGTCTCCCAAGGGAGAAATATGGTGGCACTGTGGGCATATTTGAGAACATTAGCATGCCGAAGAAATTGACCATATAGCTTCTGCAGCTCTCACCATAAGATCCACGAGATCCGAAGACATCGCTGCAGTAGAATTGAGAGTTAATAATCATGGACGGTTGTTCCGACTCAGTGCTTGTAGTTTTCATATTCACCTTGTAAGCTGGCCGACAACTTTCTGAGAGGCACTGGGAACTCAGTTGGGCCGCCGAGAGATACGTCTTGTAGGCTTATTTGCAACATAGAACGAGTCGACCATAATTCCTGGATAGAGCCATAAATGATGAGCACGAAGCAGTCAATGCGGTCAATACAAGTCCTCTATCGGTGAGGTACTCACATCGAAGAGCTGGATCAGGTGTGCTCCAACACTATCAACAGTGGCCGGGTTGAAAATCTGACTCGGAGTTGCGCCTGCAATGGTTGTGCCGTTTGGTATGAAGGCCGTCAAGCTTGCTTTGGCCTTCCCGCGGCCTTTTCCTCGCTTCTTCCTGTTGGCAGCAGTAGCAGCCCTCTTATTAGCTTCAGCTGGTACGTCCTGAAGAGTGAAGTGAGAGACTGTTGCAAGCTCGGCCGACATGAGTGGTGGGGCGGCTGCATTGCTGGGAAGCCATCCAGCGTTTCCGATGTCCGAAGAGGACGCCGAGGTCAGAGTCGACATTGATGTTAGAGATGAGGTCGACGAAGGTGGGTCACCGATGGGTGGAGACGGCTGCGATTCGTCTGCCAGAGGAATATGGAAGGCCGCAGGAAACTTGCGCTTTACTGGTTGGGATTTGCCGGCGTTTGGCTCGTAGACGCAAGGCTGGCTACGTTCCCGACACGTCTTGCACCAAGGCTGCTCCTGGAAGTCGGAAACGCTGTGTAAGACAATCCAGCATATATTCGCGTGCGGTGGAAATAGATGGATCTTAAAGTCACGTACCCCCGAACATCTGCAGTGCCAGGGAAGGAAACAGATCATCAGGTCTTCAGTTGAGCTATGCATAGTTAAGATAGGATTCGGGGCTGTCAGAACTTACTTCATCTTCCTTTGGCGGCTGTGCGTCCATTTCGTTCGGTTCAGATCGCTTCCGGTTCAGTCTGGGTGCTCCTGTCTTGTTGCTGTGCACACCGAGATAGTGGACTCACCAGAAAGTGCATGAGTGCCTCAACTCAGACGTTAGAGGCGCATGGCCGCCAGGTGTTCCGACTGAGCGGACCTGTTGCTCGCGGCTAGGCATGCTTAGGGTCCTCCCGGTGTGTTGAAGAGAAGAGGAGCCCCAAGGGTTGAAAGTTGCTGCAGCGGGCCGGATGGCTTCTGGTGCGGGGCCAACGGGAAGAAAGGGGGAAGAGAGAAAGGGAGCAGAACGAGAAAGAGACAGTTCGGAAGCAATGCCGGGAGGAGGGGAGGAGGGGGTGAGAAGGAAGGGAGGAATTCAAAGAAGGGAGAGGGTGTGTACTGTGATCCTTTTGAACCAAATTTTGGGCGGATTGACCGAACCCATTGCGTGCGTTGCGTGGTGCTGCCGGTAGATAAGCACGTTTCGTGTTAGATGAGGATAAGCCTGTGATGAAGAGCGTCCACGATGCTGGGCAGCACGACCGAAAATGGAGACATAGTGTGAGATTATGTGAGGTGAAGTCAATTGGTGAAGGAGCACAGAAGGAAGAAATTCGGGACATGATCCAAATCTGCAAGCCAAGTCAAGTGTGTTGGTGGGACCAAGTACACCGTGCGAGCTTGCGAGATGAGGCATGCGGCATGTTCTTCGTCGAGGTGCATGTCTTGCTGTCGCGGTGTGGCCAGCAGCGAATGTCTCGAAAGAGACTTTGGTCTATCGAGCCATCTCCTCCCCGGCAGGGGCTGGCGCGGTCCCGGCATAGACTGAGGGGTCGAGCCCGGGCAAAGTTGAGGCCGTACGGGATGCCCAGAGCCCCGGAAGTCGCTCTTTCTTGACTAAGGAGCGGGTTAAGTGATCCACCTTTCTGGACAGCGTTGACGAGGAAGAGGTCCGAGGAGGCTTCGCCGGTATATTCCATATTCCATGCATGCGAAGGACCCGTGTAATTTCGGCGGGTCGGGTCCAAGCCTCCTGGAATTCGAATCCTGGGAGCCTGAGATCTAGAATGAGAAGGAAGATCTCAGCATCTTAAATCATGAGTTGGAAGATGAGATCCATAGGATTGACCGAAAAGGGCTGCAGATGAAGCATGAGCGGAAGTAAGACGGCTTGTAGGGGAAACAGATGAAGCGGTCAGCCTTGTGGAACACAGTCCACCAACTTGAGATGTCAGCTGGATCGCACAGTTGATGGGACGAGACGCTGTGATCAGTGTATACGTGCAAGTCATCGACCCCATCGACATTCGACAAAGCATGAGCGAGTTTGGCCCGACAGCGGCTGAGACTCACGTGCTATCGTGACCCAAGTCTGATCGCTTATCTTCAATGTTGATCTGCGGCTTCATCGTCGGTCGCTTGCATCGCCTCACTCATCTTTTGAAAGCTTCCTCCGATGAGCTCGTCCGACCAGCAGTGCAGACTCCCTCTGAACACCCAACTCCCACAGCTCGACCTTGAGGGACATCGCCAACGCAGTCTTTCTGATTACAGTGCGATTCCAAGGCTCTCCGGGCTTGCTTCCATCCACAATCCCCAAGACTAAGCTTTCCTCTTAGCACTCACTCATCTTCCGGCCTTCTCCACGGCCGATCAAACCGTCTTGAGGACGCCGGCACACGAGGCACGAATACAGATTAAACGCTCGGATACCTTGCAACTGCCTTGGATATACGATGTCGGGACATCAGCCGCGACCTCTTCCGCCGATGCCGACGCCAGGGCCGCTGAGACCGGGAGGACCGCAAGCGCATGAGGAAGCTGAGGTGCAACACCAGCATTATCAGCAGCAGCAGCAGCAGCAGCAGTACCAGCCATGGACCGCCCAACATCTTCCTTCGTCAGACTCAACTCAGTGGAGCTATCATAATCAGCAGCCCACGCATGCTCCAAATGCCCCACCACACAGCTGGTCGGCTGCAAATCAATATCCGAACCCGTATCAGGCACAGCCGTACCCTTCATCAGGAGGAGCAACGGCAGCACAACCGCTCCCGTACTCTCACAACGAAGCCGCTCGTCCAGACCCACTAGCGCTCATGACCTTCCAGTCAGGTTCAGTCGATTCTGCGACCACGCCGACAGCAAATTCTCACCCAATGGCATCGCTACCAGAACAACGACCCCCATTACCATTTCCTCCAACAGCAGCCCACGGCCGCACACAGTCATTCGCATCGCCTTCGAATCGGATCCCTGTCCAAATGGGTAATCATGGCGGATCTACGGATAACGCTTCGCTGAGCCTGAACAACTTGCATGCTCGGATGTCCCTACCAGGTGGTGGCTTCGGAGGTGCACCACATGTCCCCACGGGCTGGAGTGTGCAGCCATCTTACCAGGTACCTCTGCCGCACGCGAATGGTGCTCCCCGTGACCATGGCCCGCTGCCTCAGCTACCTACGTCCGTGACCAGCTCAGCTGTGGTCGCTTCGCCTACTGTCGCTGAACTCCCGTCATTTGCTTCTGCAACTTCGTCGCCACACTCGCGTCCAGGAAGCGGATACGTGAATTCAGCAACTTCGTCTCCACGACCTAGTCACTCTGATTCTGGTTCTGGTCCTGTACACACATTGGCGCAGCAGCTGGCCGCAAACAGCCTCCATCACCACAACGCTAACGGATCTGGTGGCCGGTACAATAGTAATGACCTCGAAATTATGCCCTATGGCCATCAGGAGATCATTGAAGAGCCCGACCAAATCCAGTACGGACCGACTCCACCAAGGCACGACAATGCAATCCAAGAACATCACCGCCGCAGCCACAGCCCAAGCTTCCGCTCAGGGTCCTCTGCTGACTACTTTACTATGTCAGCGTCTCCCAGTAGTGGGAGCATCGTCAGCAACACTACCGGAATGTCTCACTCGCCATCGGCGAAGTTCGTTCCACAAGGCTGGACTGTCGTACCTTCTGGCTCAAATCAAGTCGACGGTTCGCTTGCGCCCCCTCGAGCTTCCACATCCTTCTCAACCTCCTCTAAAGGCACATCAGACGACGCCACAAGTGCAACAGACGATGACGACCGAAGATCAATCCTGTCCCTTGGCAGTCGGCGAGCAGCATTCTCAAGAGATCTCGCGGATCCGAACTTCCTTGCCAACATGGGCATCATTGCCCGTGACGTTCCTTTAAGTGACCATGCGAAGGGCAGCCTTGTATATCCCGGGAGTTTCACAGGCAAAGCGCTCATTTCCACCCTGCAAGAGGTTATTCCCGCTGAGCTGTTCGTCAGCAGCCAAGAGCCAACGAGCGAAGAGCAGCAAATGTACTACGCGCGGTTGGCTGCCATGCAAGTCGCAGACGCGCTGCGAGAGCAAAATCTCTTCCACGAGGTCGAATGGGAGCAGGGTGATATAATTGACAGCGAGGATGCTTTGTACGCCTTCAGCGATGACACGTTTGTCCGCTTTGGCGCTGCTGTCCGTCGGCCATCTTCTTTCTTCGGTGCGGCGCAGACCGGCGAGCCAGGTCCTGCAAATGAAGACAGCGGCGAACAGGGAGATCACGGGGAAGGAGGTAGTAGGGACGTTCACACGGCACGACGAAGGCATGGCAACCCTCAAAGAAGCAAGACGCTACCGTGGCAAGACACTGTCACGCCGGAGCTTCGGTCTAAGTTGGGCAAATATGAAGTGAAGCGCCAAAACACGATCCTTGAGGCAATAGAGCACGAGCAACAATTCCTTGCCGATCTTGAGCTTTTGCAAGATCTTTTCGTAGATGGCTTAAAAGCGAAGTAAGTGCCAGCACATTCTTCGTAGTTGCAGTTTATGTGGATAAAAGATTGACACCATCTCACTTCTTCATTCGGAATTAAGGAATGTCATTGCTGCAGACGAGTACGACAATTTCGTCAAAGTCGTCTTTGGCAACCACCGTCAATTGGCGTCGCATATCCGGAGCCTGGTCGAGGAGCTACATGTTCGCCAAGCAGAACAGTTCCCTATTGTGCGGAGCGTCGGCGATCTTTTCTTGAATGCGGCACTCACTTGGCGAGAGGAGTACTGCTCGGCCATCGCTAATTACCCCTTCGCCGCCAACCGAGTACAGAAAGAGGATCACAAAAATCCAGCGTTCCGCACGTTCCTCAAAGTGAGCCTTAAAAACTTACTGTATCTCCTGGTCGGATATCTATTTCTGACATGTTACACCCACGATCGAACAGGAATGTTTGCGTGATCCGAGAGCACAGCGCCACGAGCTGACGACGTTTCTGTACCGACCAGTGGTGCGGCTTCAGCGTTACCAACTGTACTTCAAGTCGATCATGGAGGCTATTCAAAAGTCGCGTGAGGCAACGAGTACGACTGGCCGTCTCGACGAGGAATCTGCAGAGGAGTACGAGACGCTCAACACTGTCAATCAGATAATTCACGCTCAAGTAGAGGACGCCCAGCGTGACTTGGTGACTTCTCAGTACAAGGTGGACATCGCCAACTTCGCGGAAGCGTTCGCAGCGACCACGAAGAGGTCCGAATTTGAGGTCGTGAGTGCAGATACTTTCGTTGCCGACGTTGGGAAATCATAGTTGCTCATCACACTCATCTCTTCAGGACATGGATCTCGGTAACCCTGAGCGACAACTCAAGCATAGGGGTAAAGTCTTGTTGGACGGCGTCGAGATGATCGCAATTCTTTTCGACAATTACTTCGTGTTGGCGAAGGAGTTGAAGACCCCTGGCGAGCAGACTCCAGGCGCTCAGCGTCTGGTCCTTGCTAAACGTGTGAGTGATACTAATATGGTAGCTACGAGACAGACATTTGGCGCAGTTGGGCTGAGTGAGAACCTCTGTTGATAATTACAGCCGATTCCCGTGGAACTCCTCGAGACGTCCGGGTTCAACGGTCAGCCTGTCTCCACCTCGCTCGCTATCTTCAGGCACCTGAGTTCGCGCAAAGTCTCCCGGCAGGTCTGGGCCTTCACCATCAGTCACAGTCATGGCCGGTCGGAGCCATTCACGTTGACGGTTAGTGAAGAGTCTACGCGGCGAGAATGGAAGAGCAAGTTCGAAGACACTTGTACGATGCGGAGGATCGTGCAAGAGAACGTAAAGGCATGGACGGTGTCAACACTGAATGATGATGTCTTTGCTGTGTTCAACTCGACTAGCAGTGCCGCCGATGCTGCGCGGGATCCTGGCATGAAAGGCACTGTCAACTGCACCTCCTTGTTTAATGTTCTGCTGGAGGGTCAGCGGCGACCGTGTATAGCGGTCGGAACGGAGCAAGGCGTCTTCATCGGCCCTCAACATTCCTCGGCAATCCAAAAAGTCCTCAGCCTGCACAACGTCACCCAGATGGCCGTCATGGACCAGCTGGACCTGATGTTTGTGCTTGCTGGCAACGTCCTTTGGGTCTGCCGGCTGGTTGACCTCTTCGTACGACCACAAAACCTGACGGGATTTGGATCGTCTCCGACCTTACAGCAGGTTAGCGGTCGTGAAGATGAAGTCCTTTTCTTCAGTCTTGGTATGCTCGACTCAATGCGCGTAGTCGTGTACGCCAAGAAGAAGGCATACGATCGTGGAACTGGCTTCGTAATCCTCGAAACGCATTTTGACCCTGGATGGGCTATGCGCATACCATTCGCCATGCGTGGCGTAAACGGAGGACCTCAATTCAAGCCATTCGGCAATGGAGTGAGTGTTAGCCGTATGCAGATTGAAATTGTCCTATCTGACTGACTTTCTCAAACTCTGCACAGCGCTTCGAAATAGCCACGGATGTGTATTCGCTGCAATTCCGACGCAAAGGCTTGTCACTGTGCACAGCTCGTGGCTTCGAGTTGTGTAACATTGGCCGGAACGAGTCTTGTGCATTCCTACCAGTACCCGCTCCCGCAGCTAAAGACGATGCAAAGGCGCAAGCGTTGCAAAAACGTATTAAGACGGCCAAGCCCATGGCACTCTTCAAAATTGCCGACAATGAGTTCCTGCTCTGCTACAACAGTGAGTCTCGCCCTTCATAGCGCCCACTCAACCCTATGAGCACATTCTGATCCCTCTTTGTTGTGCTATCAGCCTTTGGCTGTTTCGTGACTCCAGACCGAGGAATTGCTAGAGACGGCGCCGTGATTGAGTGGGAGACAGAGCCAATTGCCTGTAAGTCTTTTTTTTCGTCTTCACTCATTCCTTTATATCAAGCTCACTTTTCCGTTTCTTTTCCGATCCCAGTCATCTATCGAAGCCCATATCTGCTTGCGGTGGATCCCAGTTTTGTTGAAATTCGTATCTTCAACAACGTCACTCGCTCAGCGACCAACGAGCCGGTCAAAGCACTTTCTGGACGACTTCTTCAGTTCTTCCGCGCAGAGCAGATGCGGCTGTTGAACACGCAGGCAAATGATTCTGTTGATCTGATGCCTACGTTCGACTCCCAGCGGCCGGTTCAGAATGGATTGGCGGCCGGTCCAGATCAGCGTGATCCTGCCCTGGACTCCATCATTTTAGGAGCGGTCAAACGTCCGAAGAGCGGTGCCCGAGGAGCCCGAACTTTCCAGGCCATCGTCGAAGTAGTCCCGCTACAGTACGCCAACACGACACCTGCTGTCAGGCAGCAGTGGCCATGAGTCACCTTGACTCGAACCGATTCTGTTGTATAATAGACGAATATTTTGCACCTTGTCTCTGGGATCTCGAAAGAGCATGAATTTGTATCAGGAATTTGGACCCGAGCTCGAGGTCGCTCTTTTCGACGCGTCCAGCATGCCTAACGGAACCCCCGCTGAGCGTGCACTTGTTTGTGATTTTGTGGTTTCATAATGCATAGAATTGCAGCAGGAACGAGCGTGGGAAAATCCGTCTGAAATAGAAGTCCGTTAGGGTGTTAGGGATGAAGGCCGTTCGGAAGACATGTAGGTGCAGCTTTGGCATGGAGCATGGAATATGGAAACCCACCTCCATCATCAAAGGACGTAGTCTTTCAAAATTAATCAAGATGCCAAAGAGGGCGAACGCTGCGGATGTTGCAGGGCGAACAAAGGTGGCGAAGATCGCTTGATGCTCGACCCGCAAGCTTGGCACACCTCATTTCATTTTGTGCCATATCGTGGACATGACTTTTTGCGTCTTTCCTCACCGGCCTGCGCAGGGTGATCGATGCTGCTACACCGACGTCGCAGCTCGTTTGAAACCAAGATGGATCTCGTCAGGGAAGCAGAACATCCGCCTAGGCGACTGAAGTGCTTGCTTTGCAAATCGCGTATTGATACGACGGCAATCAATACTTTGCGATGACTGTAGAGGCATTGCGGAGCTTGCTGCTCCTACGTTCATCGCTCTCGATCCAACAGAACATATATCCCGGCGGGTCAAGTCGGAATTCCTGAAGAACTGGCTCCATCCCACCACCACGCCCAGGATCGTGGGTATCTTCCAGATTTTGATGCCAAGGAGCAGCACCGATGCGTATGAAGACGTTCGTGCGCGTAATAATTCTCAAGCGGAGCTGTGGCTGTATCGTAAGTCTTGACAGTGGGCGTACCACTCACGTAGCAGAACAAGCTCTGACGGTCAAGTCCCATGTTGACATACAATTCGACACGACCTATGGCAGACGGCACGGTAAGTCTTCGCTTCAGGCAAATCGAAGTCGCCCACGATCCTGACGACCGAGCACTTCATGACAGCAAGTGGGATGTAATTTTGGCCCCGGTTCGATGCTCCCGTGCAACGAGCAGGATTACTACCTGTGCCAGATAGTCAAGCACAGTTTCCGCAATCCTCTGCCAAACTATGCGGTGAACAGCGGTCGGTGGGATCGTTATGGAGCTGCAATGGTGAGTAGAAAGCGAACCAGTTCCGAACTGGGCCCCCAGCTGAATCTTGAGCATCTAGTACTTCTCTCCAGTCAGTAGTAAAGCTGCCGACTATGAGCAGCTACGAAACGGAAGGCATGGCAAGATCCGAAACGTTCTCATCGCTCGCGTCGCTACCGGTCGAGAAGAAGTCTTAAAACACGATGATCCTGTAAGAATGGAACTGCTGTCCGTGTCGCTTTCTTTGCAGAGCTGACAACCTCTCTTAACGTACGTGCGAAATAGAGAAAACAGAAGCCTGGTGAAGGCTATGATTGTGTCCATGCACCAGGCGGTCGGCCTGGCTTGAACTGTGGGTATTTGCGCACCTTAGGTAGACAGGAGCGCCTCACTGAGATAAAACTATATTATCCATATTCAAGACTCCGAGTACGCAGTTTACAACGACTTCGGAGCGCTTCCCGTATTCGTGTGAGTAGTCCTGTGAGGTCGCGCGGCCAATCCCACGAATCTTTTCACATTGCGCTCACCTTGGAACCCATTTCTTTCTCTCAGCATCAGCTTTGAGGGTGGCTACCCCAGCACCAAATGAGCGCTTGTCCACCAGTCCCTCTTTCTCTTTGTCTAAGGCTATGCCTAAAGCGAGCAGGTCGATGGTAGTGAGGCTGGTGGAGCGGCAGCCTTGAATGATTGGGTCCGTGAGCAGAACTCTCAAGACAGCTGCTTGAGTACAACTGTTGAGCTGTAATCGATCAGATGCGAGCGCGGCTCGATGTGTTCCAAATTTCCCACGCGTTGCAACCATTTTTATGCGTTCTGTCGAGCTCGATCGATGCACTGACGCAGATTCAGCTTCTATCACGCTCTACCTTGGGCAGGATTACAGCTCCACAGCACCACAACACTGAAAGGAATATTAGAAGAAGAAGTTGTGGATTTGGAGCAGGACTGATGCGATGGCGTCCTTGTCTGAGCGGGACGCTTGCACGTTTACGAAGCTGTGGGCTCATGACATGGTGACGATGTACTTTTCCGTAAATTCACATCCCACCTCGCAAACGAAAGCGAAGGAGGTGGCTGCGAACCAAAATAAGTCAGAACGACCAATCTGGAATCCGTACAGATCGAAGCGATCTTCGCCTTCGAGCAACCGACACTTTAGAAGTTTCTTCTCACCGAGACAGAAAACTCGGACTCCAGGTTCACCATCCACGGCTTTGAGAACTTGAACGATGCCGCGGAAGACGTAGGTGCTTTGATCGTACGTAAGGCCGTGGAGGAAGACTTTTTGTTGTGCGGATGCAGATTCCAGCCCAGGACGAATGCGTACGGCGCAAGTGGGGTGAAAGAAGAGCGCAAGCACCGGCTCCCTTATTGTTCTGGCCTGCCAAATGAGCGAGCTAGATTGCGCAGGCGGTGCGGCGATGAATGGTGGTGAAGAGTAACTGAGAGATCCTCGTACTTCCATCAAAATGCGTCCCAGGATGTTCAAACCTTTGCCATCGGGACCGGCGCCCCAGAAGGCCTGAAACAGAGTATGATCAGGACCAGGACCATGAGGGAACAAGTGTGCAACAATGCTTACATCAGCTTTCGAATCCTCGATGAGCTCGGCGTCTCCCGTCTGTAGAAGGCGGAGCTGCAGATTGCTGTTCTGTGTGTACTTTAGAAGCTGAACGTGGTACATCTGTTTACAGGGAGCAGATGGTGAGTCAGTATTCGCTATTTGCCAGCTTTACACCAGACTCGGAAATGCTCACGATGCGGGTACTTTGCTCTTCCCAATTCTCACGAATGAGATCTTTGTTGGACTGTGGAAGCACGAGAAGAGATCGTGCGGGTAAGAGCACAGCCCTAAGTATGCCTCAACTGAAATCTGGACGTACCTGCGCTTTTTCGAAAGCCAAGCGGGGCCAGTCAAGTTTCCTGATCTCGTCTCGTAGTTCCGGGTCATCGAATTTTGCCGCCCTAGCCATACCAGACGGGGGAGGAAGGTGGATCAGCTTTACTCGAATTCGTGCATGCAAACTTGCCATTCATATCACTCACTGGAACATCGCTTCTGCTGTTGCGTATCGAAGCCCATCATGCGAGATGGGACTTGGGAAGAAATTCGTCAAGAAATAGAAGGGCTTGTCGCTGTCGTAGAATCGGATAACAGGTGCTGTAGACGCTCTGCTACCTTCCTCTTCGCCTTGAGAAGCCATGTTGAAGCAAGCCATGCTGAAACAGAACACGTGTGGTTCACGACGTGGTTGTAGGGAAAGAAGTTGCGACACGGTCGAACATCGAGTAGCTGAAGAACGGTGCTACAATAAGGTAGCGCAGGTTCGCCATCTCTGCATGAACAGCCTGCGCAGAAAACGATCCTGCGCTGTTTGCTGTTCCTGAACTTGTCGTTCAAGACCTCTTTCTTTACTTCAAAGAGTAGAAATGTCCACCTGCGCAGGTCCTGCGCAGGTTGATCAACGTTCTCAACGTCCTTCGGTAACGTTCCTTGAACTCATTTCCTCATTTTCCGCCTGCATACTGGGTGCGGAAGATGATCAGGCTCTCATCCAGCACTCTTCTATATATACCGCGTCCAGGAGGTCGAAACCCATGTCCCTCGCCAGAGCTATCCCTCCCAACAACAGCGCGCAGTCATCATGAGCTTCAACACTGAGCACTTCAAGTGTCTCCTGTGCTCCAGATCACTGGAAAGTCTCGCCGTTCTGTGCCAACCCTGCACGGAGATCTCGCAGCTAGCAAGTCCTACTTTCATCCCACTTGGTCCAGAAGACGATTCCAAACTCTACTCTCTCATCAAGGCGGACTTCACTGCAAGTTGGTTGCACCACACATTGACCATGCCTGAAGTCATTGCCATTTACGCGGTACGTACCTTCTCGAGCATCAGAGTGTTGATGACTAGAGCATTCACTGACCCAATTCTCTTGCAGATTTTGATGGACAAAATGAGTATCCAGCTCTATGATAGCGTCCGTGGATCGAATCAATCGCCGATGGAGACCAGGTTATACCGTAAGTAGACGAGGAAGCCATATAGACGGGGCGAATGGTAACTGACTGTCTTCCGTTTTGGCCCTCAGATGGCACAGTGAGTCCTGCATAGACCTCAGTGACCAGGGGAACGACAACACTCACCACATCGTTCGTTCGTGGTTTTCGTGACAGAGAGTCGAATGTGGCTTCGGCTCCTCGAGCATGGTGCCTTGTGATTCGCAAACGTGCTATCTATGCAGGATCGTCAAAGAAGGCTTCCGTCATCCGATGCCGTCAGGGGTGAAAGCGATCAACAATGGAGTCTGGGACCGCTTCGGCTCTGCTATCGTGAGTAGCCCCTCAGCAGCGAACGTTGGCCTTATCATCGAAGACAGCTGACTTAAGGATGAATATCTTTCTACATCAGTACGCAACGCCAGTCAGCAGTAAGGCTGCTGATTATGAGAACATGCGCAACCGCACAGCTAGCAATGAGGAAAGGCTTCGACACATAGTTGTGGTGCGAGTCGCGACGGGGAATTAGGAAACGTTGCATCGCGATGATAGGGTATGTGCGCTCTCATTTGCGCTCGACGGCAATCTCGCTGACTAGCACTGCTTCTGCAGAGCCGTTCTGCAGCTTCACCCGGCTTCGACTCAATCTGTGCTCCAGGAGGTTCAGCGGTGAACTGTGAGTAGACTCAGATGCGGGTCTACAGCCTCATCTCTTCGCTAAAGCCTTCGAGTACCGCTACTTTTCCCACACACTACCCAATAGACACTGAACACGCGGTTTACAACGACCATGGAGCTGTTCCAATCTTCGTGTGAGTGATTGTGCTAAGCGCTCATCGGAACCATGTCTCTGAAGCGTCTCTCCTACTGCCTACACACAGAATCAGCTTTCGAGGCGGATTCTAAGGATCTCTGCTGATTGCTCTGCATGAATTGTGCATGCTAGCTCGCGCCTCACCCTATCACCTGTCATCTTGTTTCCATCCATCAAGTCGAACTCATAGACTTCTTCTCTGGAGTTTTCTGGTGTTCGAAAACGTTGTGGGTGTAAGAGGGGGCAGGTTGGGGCTATGATACGGTGTGGTGAGATCCCTTTACAAGGGTTCAGTCGTTGAAGGATAGAGGTCAGTCGAGTGAGACAGACGTTGTGGGCTGAGTCGATAAAGATGGGAGCATATTTCGCAGATAGAACATGGAGAGCAAATATCACGCAGGAGACAGTGACTGACCAGAAGGAGAAGGAAGCGGTGAGGGGTGGGATAAAACGCGAGATGAAGAGTGAGCAGCGATGTTGAAGGAAAGTTGAAGGGCCTGTCAGGACACACTTCGTATCAGCTTTATCACAGGTCCATGTCACCTCGCAACCCTCATCATTTGCTGAATACTGACTACTGACTGAAGGCGAAATGTTCCTCACATCACGAACGCGGATGAAGAGAGGAAGGTCAGTGGCGAAATGAGGGCCGAGAAGTATGTAACGTATAGTACGTGTCCAGGTCTGGAAATCCACTCCCAGCAGGAGTATACTGTATATTTATCCCATGTGAATATGTGACTTGAGCCCTGCCTACTAAATCACTGCAACAAACAACCTTCCCATCAAACAAACAAAAGAACAAGGCCAACTCGGCACCTTGCATTTTGCAACAACATCAATCGATACTTGAAGTCGATCCTTGTGCTACATCCAAACTTTAGCCCTATCTGCTCCCCTTCTGATCCGTTGAGTTTGGTCTCAAAACCCGCCCCGGAAGCTGATGCTGTACGCGCAACGGCGCAAAAGAGAGGACGACAAGTGAATGAGTGTAAATACAAGAGCACGCAACAAAGTGACATTCAAAGGCACGTTCTGATTTCGGACTCACATATAGATGGGGAGTGCACCGTAGTCTTTGTAAACGGCATATTACGTATCTAGTATCAAGGACATCCCTGACGCCCGTTTGTGACTTGAATTTGCCAACGGAACATTGATGTGACACTCCATACTCACAGTTGACTGCAGATCCACCCGGAGCGCGAATCGAATCGAATCCCTTCGACGCATCCCTTCTCATCTTTGAAAAAGAACAAAGCGAGTCTCAGCATGGATCTTCTACAGGCCTGAGAAAAGACTCATAATACTTACAGGTTGATCTTGATGCACAACTTCCATGCGGCCCGTCGCAACGCGCGCCAACATAACGTGGCGAACTCTGTCGCGGTTTCTGCTAGTAGCATTTCTCTTGTTCTCGTAGTCGGCAGCTTTGCTGCTCACAGGAGTACTGTACTGAAGTGCACAGGTAGAAAGTGGTATGAGCTTCGGGAATTGTGTCTCGCGATATGGTGGAGCATTTTACGTGGTAACTCACAATTGCTTTTCCGAAACGATCCCAGCCGCCTGCGTTGGTGGGTCTAATGCCCGAGGGACGTGGATGTCGGAATCCTTGCTCGACAATCCTACACAGGGAACAGATTGCTGATGAGCAGGGTTTTCCCTTTTTTAAGTCGCACTCGACACTCTGCAATCTGGAATCGGTCACTTTGGATGTCAGTCAGGTACATCTAATCGACTCAGAAATCAAGGGAAGTCTTACGGTTCCATCTAAATCCTCAAGATGTTTGGCAGGAAGTCAGTGAAGGGTTCGGCTTTACTCAAACAAAGCTTTCCTGATTCACCAGTACTCACGGTATAATCTCGTCTCTTGAGGTAGATTGTTGGAAGACCGCACGTGCTCAAATCGCATGGTAGCTTGGAAGTCTACAAGTATCTGCAAACGATCAGAAGCGTGTCTAAGTCCACGAACCGCCGAGTCTCCATTACCGCCGTCATCTGGTCGCTCACCGCATGGATAGCTGTTACTTGAGGTTGCGGTCCTGGATGTTTCCAAGTGGCGAGGAAGTTTTTCAGGATTTGGCTGTGCATATCATCGTTGGCGCCGAGGAGAATAAAGCAAGGAGATGTGCCCGAGGTGATCCTTGCGCAGCTGGCGCAGAGGACTGCCAAGCTGGAAACTTTCTGCGGGCACAGGAGGCATCTGGCATGCTGAGTACCAAAGTTCATGCCGGAGGGTGCCATATTGAGATGGTGTCGAAGCTTGAAGGGACTGATGGAAGTGAAGTGACGATCAGGTCTTGTTTATATAGGATGTTTGGTCTCAACATCCAACGAGCCCGATCATCGTTTTCATTCCCATGTGCTGGCGCCGTCCGTGTGTCTGATGTTCCTGACATCTCTCGACGCATTTCTCACCTGTGCCTGCGGTACCTTTAAGATATGAGATATGTGAATACGTGCCGCTCATCTCGAAGGGCACGTTTCTGTGGAACCGAAACGTTAGCCGAAGCTTTTCCGCTTCCCGCCTCATCGTATGTATGTATCGTCCATCTTTCATCCGGCATCGTTCATATTTCATATGACAGATAAAATCACCAGGCCATCATCAGCCACGTATCGATTGAGAATGGGTAATAAGTCATCGGGAATGTATGGAGTCAGGCACGCAAGTCCAAGCGGCAGGTACAGATCGAACAATGGTCTTTTCGCTGTGGCGCCGGATGAATTGTGTAGTGAGAGAGCTGAGACCGAAGCCAAGACGTTATCCGCGCGATGTGTAGTACCTCATACCTGCGTGTACTTATATCGGTCCGGACATCATCGCATCACACTTCCAGTTTCAGAATCGACCTTGACTCCGACCATACATCTGCTTTCAACCTTCATGCTTGCTCAGGATAGCGTTGAATCCAACGGCCCCTGCCGGACCAAGATTCGCTTCTACAGCAACAGAAAGCTTTACTACTTTCTTACCAACTTCTTTCCAAGTCCGATCGCTTATTTTGGCCACCAGTTCGCGACCGCAGAAGCCTTCTTCCAGTAAGCTCGCTTTTCAGACCAGGATTTTGCACTTACGGACTGACGTGACGTTTCTTTCGATGATATACTAGAGCTGCCAAGTTCGATGCTCACGAAAAAATTCAACGCAGAATCAGCAGGACTGAATGGCCTCGCTTCGCCTTTGAGCAAGCACAAGTGAGTTTCCATTCTCTGACGGATAGATCCAGACCATGTTGCGCGACCAGCTGAAGAGTCATCGTTGCATACCACAGTTACACAGTCGACTCGTCAGCGGGATTTGGCCACAGCAGAGATTGGAGGTAGTGAGTGTGATTACGCCCAGTTGATCTGCGCAGTATGTGACTAAACTCACTGTGCTGATGTTTTGTCGTTCTTGTTCACTACCTGTCAACCAGATGGAGATTGCACAGCTACTCAAGTATACTCAGAACCCAAATCTGCAGCAGCGTCTTCTCCAGACCGGAGATGCAGAGCTTATTGAGGACTCTAAGAGCGACGTGAGTCGGGAGAAGCGACCTGGCTGCCAAATCGCGACTAACCCTCTCTGATCAGCACGATTCTCTTCCGCAGAGCTTTTGGGGCATTGGCCATGGGAGTGGAGCCAATCACCTCGGTCGCATCCTAATGGAGATCAGAGGCCGGCTCAGATACTTAACGGTACCCATGACGGGGATCTTAGGGTATTCGCAGACTGACTCGCTGCTCTGGTCCAGCAAAACACGTCAGCTACGTGTGCAGCCCGGCCTCCACACGGCACCCGCTGCAGCCCACATATTCCTTCACGGTATGAGCTTTGATGAGCTCTCCCACACCATCCACGGCCTGGTGCAGACGAAGAAAAGAGTGCAACATTCTCCTCAAGTACATGCGAGAGGTGCTTGGATTGACACAGAGTGCGTGTATTGCACCCCGCTTCCCGCAACAGGCGACGACCACCCCAGCTTCTACGAGTTTACCTTCAAGCTTCGGCGAGACACACTCGACCCCGGTACATCTCTCATATTTGTGCTTTCGCTCGGGGATCATACTCGCACTCGTCGAATTCGTGTCACTGCATCGTAGCGGTTGAAGAATATCAGGAACAGAACGGCGAGAACACAAGCGAATTCGGGCTTGCTGGTGTCACTATCCGCATCAACTTGGCGATGAGATTGGCGGGGCTACGCTGAAAGCGCGGTCCTGGAGCAACTCTTGCAGTACGACATCCTGAATGGCCTCGTCCATGTCTTGAGCCGGCCGCGTCCGCACCAGAGCAGCATCGGGAAAGCCGCTTTGGATCCCATGGAGCTCTGACTTCTGAGGGGAAACAGCATACGAAGAGCAGAAAGGGGAAGGAGTGAAAGGGCAATCAGCGGGAGGATTGGAAAGGAGTAATGTCAGCTTACATAGGGTGAGTGAGTGAGTCTATTCGAGCATCAAGTGCGAGAGCAACGGCCAACGAGGCACAGCAACCGATCGGTTCTGTCAGCTAACCATCCAAGCACCAGTCCTGCGTTGCTGGCTTGCATTGATGAGTATCGCCAGAAGAAACATCGCTCACCTTCTCATGTCAGTACGCAGCGTATCATAAAGCACTAGCAGGAATACTGGAGTGGGACCCTTGGGAAGCGCGCCCACGGCCGTTCGACTCTTGCAGTTCCACACTGGAAACCCGTCTGTTCAAAAGGAGGGAACGGTGCGAGAATGGGTGAGCAACTCGTCTTCTTCGTTCCGCTGGCATTGATTCCTTTCTGCACAAGCAACGACCTCGAGCTCGCTGTACGAAGTCCACGGTTTGGTGCAAGGTGAGCTTTACAGTCTGTCAAGGGCATTCCTCATGCCTCACAGCTGTATCAGTGAACCGCCCAGGCTCCGTGGCAGGATTGGCAGTGGCGACTTCCTATGGACACGGGTTTCCTTAAGGAGAAATTCCTTTGCGCATCTGTGCTTATCTAGTGCTCTCTGGGGCTGGTGCCATCACGGTCGTAAACGAGCTGTCCCGAAGTCTGGATTGTGGCTGAAAAGGTCTGTTGTGCTGCGATCGTTTGTGTGCTTTGGTGGCTGCAGCGCTGCAGAGGAATGTTGACATCTCTCTCCTTGATCCTTGTTGCCATTGCCAACGAGGCGACAAAAACGCACAGCTCTTCACCACAGTCGTCTTCCCCCCACTGCAGCTTTAGTCCCTTATTACTCACTTGCTGACCCTTCTGTCTGCTTTCCTTCCCCATGCACGAGACCCCCTGGATCAGCTTTCCCCAGAAGCTTTCCGCCCTTGATGCCATGCCACCCCACACAGCCAGCATTCAGTAATCGCAGATAGTCCACTGAGGACGTCCTCATTAGCGAAGAGAAGACCAATCAGCAATGGCACAGTCAACTCGGAAACCAAGCTGCAGAGGCACGACTCGCCTACTGCCAGTCGCCTTCTCTGCCTATGTCGACCGACGAGTGCGACCGGTGACATAGTGACCAGTGACAAGTGATGGGCAGGGAAAGATCTAGCATTCAGTCAAGAACTCGTCGAACTAGGTCAAGCTGGCGCGACCCCGGCAGGACTACAGGCAGATATCGCCTATAAACCTTGATCGTTGTAGCACAAGTCAGGATGCTGAGGTCTCAGCTCTGTACGGCGAATTTGATCTGGACTTCCGTCGAAATTCGTGAGTCGAGAAGCGGTTCGTTCCTGACAGCCCTCGCCAAGCTTACCAGCTCATCCAACGCTTTCCCATACAGAGTCATCCATATCTTCCAGCAGCAGAGCAGTCTGCCTGATTAGCTACGATATAGGGCTGCTACAGAGTCCGTGCGAAGGAAAGAGCAGAGCATTCTCGAAAATTCCAGGGTCTACGAAGGTATATGTACAGAGCTAGTTTGCTCGTCGCCCTGTCCCTTTTCTTTCCCTTCCTTTCAACAACCGCTTTTTGTCCCACCACCACCACCATCACCCACCACCACCACACACCTACACCTACACACACGCACACTCTTCCCTCCAACCACACAACCACACACAAATATCATTCACAAACCAAAAACCCAAGTCGCGAATGCGCACAAGCTGACGCCAATGCTAGTGCTCCAACGCACATACCCCATGCAGAGGCCGAAAGCCGGAGTGCGGCACAGCTCCTCGCCCTACGGGCCTTGGGCTCCCTTACCTCCCCCCACTCGTTGCTGCTAACCTTCCTCTCCTTCTTTGATGTCTTTCCATACAGATCCACTGCCCTTCCATCCCCTCCCATCCCTTCCCACCCCACCCCGTCTCATCCCATCTCCCTTCCTTAGATACACGACATACTAACAGAGCGAATTCGCAAGGCCAACGCCAATGCTGGTGCACAATGCATATATCCACAGCAGAGGCTAATGTCCGGTGAGCGATACATTCTCTTTCCTTCCTTCTCCGTCTGTTCACGTCGATCCCGGGTCGATCCCCCTCAGCCAACGCGTTTCGAAGTTCTCCTGTACCGCAGTCCTCGGCTTCTTGTTCTCCACGATGTCCGTCGCATTCTACCTGCGCGCAATACAACACCCAACATATCCAATACGTTCTTCACCTTTGTGTTGTGATCTCTGAGCTCGCCAGCTTGAGCATCGCGAGCATTGTCCACTTCCACCAGCTGCCCTTGTTGGCCTCGTTGCTTTGACACCTACACACTCCTTTTCTCCCTTCGCTTCACGACGGCGTCAGTTTCTGATTCCACTCTCACTTTCTGCAAAAGCGCTGATACACGCGCACATGAACGTTCGGTGCGTACAGAGCTTCACCTCTTTGCTGCTGCTGCGGCTGCCTGACTCGCCATCCATTCCTCGCTCTCTCGACTTCATTCGCAGGGCTTCTCTCCGACCTTGTTCCTTCCTCCCACGCCTTCTCATCACCAGCGCGCACACCTGTGAGTACACGCCGATTCTCGCGAATGCTTGGATGTCATTGCTGACTCGGCAATGCTCCCCTCATCCCCTCTCACAGCTTGTCCGTGCACATCATTGCCCATACGGAATCTGTGGATGTATACTGTGGCAAATCGCATCGCCGCCACCTAGAACAGAAGGTTCCCGCCTGCTTCGTGTCCTTCCGGCCCGTCCTGAGAGTGAGTGTTGGGAGACATGCTTGTTGTCGGTGCGCCTGAACCCAATACATTAACGTCTCTTGTGCACCACAGTCGTTCACATCTTCAACCTCCTCAACCTGAACCTGGACCTGAACTTCAATCTCAACCTCAACGGAGTGCTGCTCATTCGCTAGCACGCGATGGGAGCTCGATACCTTCCTGCTACTTGCAGTCGTCCAGTGGAAGAGTCTCCGGACCCTGAAGCGAGACACCCATGGCCTTAGGGTCAAAGGATTTGAATGATCCACACCCGTCCTTCTGGTCCTCATCTATTTCCAAGAGCCATCCGTACCCGTTTCCTATGTTCGGCCGCTATCGACCTGCTCATCTACCCAGGCACTGGTCACTGCCGCCTACGTAATGATTTATGTGTTGAATATCTTTGAGGGCTTCGGTAATTGATCACTGTTGGGGAGAGTTCAGTCGAGTGAGAAAGACGTTGTGGAGAGCTTGAGTGAATCAAGTGTAAGCATGCTCTTCCCTATGGAGATAGGAAAGGACACATTCTATACGTAGACACTGTAGAAAAGTAAACATTACGTAGGCGACAGAGGTTGCAAGGTGTCACAATGGGAATGAGAATGGATGCCATTGAAACTATATCGCTGAGACGCAGTTGGGGACGTCGCCACAAGGCCCAGATAGCATGGATGTCAGGGGACTACAGACAGCGTTGAGAGAAAGGATGGATGAGTGATGATGCAGTGGCGGTAGCGATCGCTCTGTCCGCACCAGGGCCGATTGCGGCTGGGTGGTCAAGCTCCACTCGCTGCGTGAAACTGTCCAGGTGGGTTGGTCGGGGGGGCTCCCGAGCAAGAGACGTGTGTGTGCGAGAGATGATCAGCGGCACTTCAGAGCAGGCGCCCCCAGTCCGCACCACGCTTTGCACATTCCGACCACGTCGCCCTGAACGCCGGCGTAGTTGACATAGTCGGACTCACTCTTCGCCATCTCTTGGACGCAGCCTTCATAACAGCGGCAGCCGACATCATCAGAACGACACTGATCAGATCGGATGGTAGAAGCATTCGTTTGTGATCAGTTGCTGTGTAACACGGCCATCACATGGCACCACTCACCTTTGCTCTGGTGGGTAGAGACCAGTGTATGAACATGCACTTGTAGAAGGCAGCCGGACCCCCCGCCTTTGTTGGATATTTGTACATCTCTGTGTCACTTGCGGGCACACCCGGGCAGAATTTGGGAATGTCGTTGATGCACTCGCTGAAAGCGGAACTGTCCTATTGAACGGGACGGAGATTCTCAGCATCGCAACCTCCTACTTCGTATCGATGTAGATGGCAGTACTCACCGCTGGGGGGCGAAGGGGGTCACAGTTTGCCACGGACGCAGTGAATACGGCGGCAAGAGACGAGAGCGTAGTGAGTCGCATGCTGAGGAGATTACTGGAAGATGACCAGAAGAAAAAGGAAGCGGTGAAGGGAGGTAGAAGAAGGTGATGGAAGGATGAGGAGCGATGTTGGGCAAAGTTGAGGGGGGCCGGTCAGGACATGATTCGCTCCCTCCCAGCTTTTGTATGTAGCCTCGCAGCCTGCCTCGTTGCTGAATGTAATGAACAATGGAGCACGAAGCCGCAATTTTTCTCATATCACCAATGCGGACGAAGGTCATTCGCGAAATGAGGGCCAAGAAAGTAGTGCGCGCGAAAGCTCTGCGGGAGGTTAAATTCGAGCAGCCTCGCCCTCGCCCTCGCCCTCCTCCTCCTCCTCCTCCTCCTCCTCCTCCTCCTCCTCCTCCTCCTCTCATTCCGGGTCTGGCAATATCGTGCAACAAGCATCTTGGTGATGAAAGGAAGAGGATGCCTGCCTCTCTGCCGCGAAAGACAATGCTGGCGTCTGTCGCGTCAGCCGCCTTTGACGGATGCCATCAAAAGTACGGATCGTGGCTTTCGGGGCTCACCATGTCTGAGATCAAAATACGGCTGACTGCAAAGTTTCTTCTCTTCTCTTGTTCCTGACTTCCGCCTCATATCCCTCCCTTACTCCGGTGCGACAAATCTCACGATGACCGAAGCGAGTCGTGGTCCGGAAGGGGCCGTTGGAAACTTGGAGTCATCAGATGCGATCGAGATGTGCCTGCTGTACCCACGGCGTAAATGAAGGACTACGTTCTATTCCGTCTCCATCGCGCTGACTTGCGCCGCTGCACTTGATTGCGAAGCTTCCGCCAATTCAAGAACTGACGTCGACATTGACGGCCCTTCTGCCTCCGGTTTCTCTTCAGTCATGATACTGTCGGCGACCATCGGCTGAGCGGTGGGATCCTGAGCCTGTGGCTGGCTTTGATTCGATGCTGTGACTCCTGGTTCAGGCGACGGGTGAGTCCGCGAATCGTTCTTCGACGACGGAAGCTCGACATTGATTCCGGCTATCTGGCGTCGAACAGTGTCGATGGTCGCTGCAGGTTCCGGCTTTGTGCGCACGTAGATGAGCAAGTAAGGCGTAGCTCCGGTAGAGCTGAACGAAAACGAGTCTTGTTAGAACTGAATCCAGCTTGCTGTTTGCTTCGAGCCAGCGGACTCACTCTTTGAGCACCTCTTGCACAGTGGCTTCGCAAACCTGTTCATCGTTATATCTTAGCCATTGCTTCTGCCTTTCATTGATTTGTGGGAATCGCCGTTGATTGAGGAAATAATGACCATGCGTTGCTTCACCTGGATATGGATCGCAAATCATGAGCGCTCCTGGTCGATGTTTCCGGGCAGGCGAACTGAAACTCACCTCGATGCATGAAGACCGCAACCAATTCATATCTCGTCTCCCCCTCGATGTTCCAGATCTGTTCTCTGGCACTTTTGAGGCGTGTGATGTCACTTTCCAGCTTCTCGATATCACTTTGTACCTCCCGAGACTGCGCTTCTAACACCTCTCCAAGGGCGGTCAGGTCGCCTCCGTCCATTCCGGACTCCTCAGGTTTGGCAGCGTATGCATTTAGAGCGGTCCCGAGCTGTCGGAGAGTGTCCGCTACTGGAACCTGGAAACCCTCGACTCCGTCAGAAAGCTGTCCACTGTTCGTCACAACACATTCGAATGCTTACCTTTCCGTTGAAGAGAGCGGCTTTGCTCTTGGCCACCTCTGCTTCGGACTTGCGAAGATTTGCTGTCTCGGTCCGTCGAGCATCATGAGCCACTTTGTTTAGGTGGGCATCCGGCAATTCCAGATATCGATCCAAGCTGATCACTTCGCCGACCTCGAGGTGAGTCAAGGCCTTGAACGCTTTCCCTTGGAGCCGGTCGTACTGTACACGCTGTTGGAGGGGATGCGAGGTTAGCGTCGAATCGATGGGATCTGCTTTCTGAAGTGGTGACACATCTGCTCACTTGCGCTTGAATCTGGAGGATCGCTGGTGGTTCTGTTAACGTCACTGTCCGCCTCACGTTGGAGCCTTCAATATGCTCGTCGTCGAAGAAATTGTCCAAGCTGGAGATGCGAACGGTGTCAGAGAGAATAGAGTCGGGGGGTCGCGTCGGGATCAACTGACCCATCATATACATCACAGCCCTCGTGAGTAATATCGATCGGAATAAGAGTAAATATCTCCCGCTTTGGCTCCGATGGCTTAGCGTCAGAGGCAGGCTCAACGGAAACAACCCGCTGCGAAGAAATGCCGACGAAGAGTCTGTGTAAAGGTGTGCTCAGTCACACCCCACACTTCTTGAACATAATAAAACCAGAGTACGTACCTCTCAATCGCAGAATTCAAGCTGGCGGCAGCCGCTGCGGACTCGGTCTGAGCCTGTTCTTGCGACTCGGAGAGGGGCCTCGGGTGTGCTCCGGCTGATCTGAGCCCGACCTCGATCTGGAAGACCACATTATCCAGACACTCCCCGACATCTTGCTGGGCTCCAAGTTGCATGAGCGATTCTTGAGCTTGCAGCTCGATCGTCTGGGGCTCGTCAACTTTCTCCGCGAGTTTTGGTACATCAACTGGTGCGGCAGTGAGGGCGGCTTGTGGTACGTCGGCGGCGGGCGGTGGAGCGCCGTTTGAAATCAGAGGTATATCTGAAGCTGCCTCTGGGTCCCCTGTGTGCTGAGTCGTTGATATCATAGCTTCAGAAGACGGCTGCGGGTCGGTCTGCATGGCATCCAGGCCGTCATCCGGTGCTTTGAGTTGGACAATCTTGCCTTCTATCGGGGCTTTTGAGTCCGAGACCTGAGTACTGAGAACAGCTTCCTCAGTGCGCGATGAAACAAGAGCCAGATAGGCAAGTTCGCGCTCAGGCTCCACTGCAGCGGCAGGAGATGTAATCATATTGTCGAAGAGGTTGCTCAGGTGGACCACGACTATCGGAATCGAGTGCAATCAGTAGAATAATCAGCTCTTCGCGTCAGCCTCTCCGAAAGCCGAGAAAGTCCTCTCACATTTTCGTGACCGTTCGATCTCGGCTGACGACACCAGCCTTCCCCCGACTCGAAGCTCGCCACCGTGTATGTTGCCTCCCGACTGTCGAATGGCATTCGCGGCTTCCATGACTTGCTCCCGCACCTCTTTGATCGTGAAGAAGTACTGTAGATATAAGAATTTCAGGGCTTGAGTGGAGTCAAACAAAGACAAGATACCAAAGCGGGCCCACCTGAAGAACGGAATTGAGGTAACATGTGTTTCCAATGTTTTTGAGACCGGCGGGAGTCGCGCAATTTCCAAGCTCCATCCCTGCAGCATCACCGTACTCGGGCGGCTGAGAGGGTAGCTGCTGCCAACCTGAAGCTTTAGAGGAAAATATAGTTCAGCAAGACAAGAAATGCAGGAGTTAACATAAAAACCAGTGCACGCTCACCAGTCTTGTCATTATTGTCATCTTCTTTCATTTGCGATTCGCTCTGAATTATCGTGGAGGATGCGCTTGGAGCGTTGGGGTCCGGCACGGATTCGGAAGGAGGGTTCATCGTCCGCATGACTATTTTCGACGACGTAGCGCGCAGTGAAGTCGAATCTCTGATGTTTGATGGAGAAAGTCTCCCAGCGTTCCGAAAGCTTTGCGCTCAGCCTGTGATTTTGGAACGGGCCGCGAATGATCGTGCTCGTTCGGAAGACCAGAAATCCGGGTACGAAGAGAAAAATCCGAGGCCACCAACGCAGAGCTTCCGCACAGAGGAAAGCACAGACTGCACACCGACCTCTGTGTTCTTCAGGATGGATGAATGAATGATGTCCGAGCGCATTGATGTTCTTGGACCTCGACGCCAGTCAACACGGGCGGAAAACGCGGCATCGCCTGTGGACGCGTCTCTCGATTTCCCACGCGACGCGAATTTTTGGGACCTCAGCCCGATCGAAATATTGGAGCCTTCGACTCAGCGACCATGCAGCCAATACGACCCCGATAGCAGCTCATGCCCTGGCAACATTCGAGGTCGTTTCTGTCGCGTGCGGCCGAGGCGACGCGCAGGAGAGCTGCGCTTGCTCAGGCAGAGCATGCCCGCTTCTATGCAGCAGCTGCACAGCTCAAGGTTGACGAGATCGAAGGTGAGAGGACGGTGCTCTTCCAGCCGTATGTGGGAAACAAAGGAAAGGCGTGCTGATCCTTCATCTTTCTGCAGACGGAGCAAATCATGCGCGCGCCCCTGAGCCTGCTCCGCGGAACCCTGTCGGTGTACAGCTTCTTTCAAGATCACTACACGCACAAGTGTTCCCGCCGCTGCCTCCGGATTATCCTCAAGCGAAACAACCGCCGCCTCTGACTCCCGAGGCTCTCTCGCTCTCGCTCGCTCATTTACGAACGCACGGACTGGATCCTGGTCAGGCGGCCGTTCTCAATCCAACCGCATTCACGCTACCTCAGCTGCAAGGCGCCAATCTGTCGGAGCATTTCTGGCAACTAGGCAGGGAGGCTGCTCAACCTTGGCTCTCCATGGCTGAAGAATTTGCTGCGCTCCACCAGGCACCGCAAACTTTCTCCACAACTTCTGAGTTTGGCCTCCTCTCAGCTCCTTCGACAGGCGCGGATTACGATGCTGCGCTGGCGGAGCAACTGGAAGCAGACGATGAAGACATCGGCTACTTGCCGCCAGAGGATTGGCTCGCGCTGGATCCCTCCGCGCGCGCGCTGCTGCACCCGCGACGGCCGCAGTGGAAGTGGCAGAGCGGCTGGACTATGTACCCTTTCCTCACCACCTCATCATCCGACACTGACTGTGATGCAGCTGCGCTAGGCGAGGGTGTCTCAATTCCCCATCCACCTCGGGACGATCCTGCTCTCGTTTTCGATGTCGAAACTCTAGTCAACGCAGGCCCATGGCCAGTGATGGCCACTGCGCTCGGGCGGAAGGGCTGGTATGCCTGGCTTAGTCCGTGGCTCACCGGCGACAGCGATTCCAACGAGCACTTAACACCCTTCGGCAGTGGTAGCGGCAACGAAACAGGCGTCGACAATGGTCCGCCTCGACTCATCGTGGGTCATAATGTCGGCTATGACAGGGCGAGAATTCTCGATGAATACTCTATTGAACGTCCCTCCATCCGATATCTCGACACCATGAGTCTACATGTTGCGATTCGCGGTATCTCAAGTCCTCAGCGTCCGGCATACATGAAGAAACGAAAGGAGCGTCAGGCGGCTGCTGAGGCGTTGGCGAAGGAGGAAAGGGAGTTAAAGCTCATGGCGAAGGAAGAGGTCAAGCGTATCTTAGCGGACACACTGGGAGTCGAGACTTTAAGCGGTGGCCCAGGGACAAACGAAGAGGACACTCTCCTACATCTTCTAGATGACGACGACACCGACCGGGCGGCGGCTGAGGTTCATGCCTTATTCGAAGTCGGGGAGGACTCATCAAATTCATCTCAGTCACGCTCAGGAGCAGCGCGCGCTGAAGCCGCTGCCGCAGTCACTTCCATGCTGCGAGAACTGCAGGCCAAGCGCGCAGAGGTTGCAGCAGCAACTGAAGCTGAGGGAGAGGGGGAAGCAGAACCTGACAGTGCCGGCTCATCTTCTTCCGGGCTCAGTCCTGAAAGCGTTGGCAGCGGGGATGGGACTGTACAGTGGCACGAGGTGACTTCCAGGAACAGTCTATTGGAGGTGGCCGCGCTTCACTGCAATCTTCATCTGAACAAGGACATCCGGAACACGTTCGTCGATCCCGATTCAACCGTCGAAACCCTCAGGAAGGACTGGGTCAACCTACTCAACTACTGTGCGGCTGATACAGCAGCGACACAATCTGTGCTCCAGGCGGTTCTGCCTGTGTTCAGGAAACAATGCCCACACCCGGCAACTTTCGCTGGAGTGCTAGGTATGGGCAGCATGATCCTGCCGGTCCATGCTCATCAGTGGAAGGTGTACAAGGAGACGAGCGAGGCAATCTGGAAGACGATGAGCGACGAAGTCGAAACGTCCCTCAAGCAACGGGCGGAGGAAGTGATGCGAGCAGGAGTCCGACAGCGCTCTCAAATTTCGGGAGACTCTGCGGTCGACTACGTAGAAGCCGATCCTTGGCTCAAGCAGTTGGACTGGTCGCCAAAGAAGCCAAAGCAACGACGGCTGAAAGCGGGATCTGATTCCGAGTCCTTGTCAAAAGTCGACCCGTGCACCTTGGACTCCGCCACCCATATTGGCGTGCCAAAGTGGTATCGAGCGGCAGCCTCTCGTTCGCAAGGAAAAGGTGGCTTGACCTTCCGGTCCTCACTAGCACACGCACTCCTCCAATTGCGTTACCGCAAGCGTTACGCTATTGTCAAAGAGGACGAATGGGTCGCAGTGCGTAAGACCAAAAAAGGAAAAGAAGTTGATAGGATTGGTCTAGGATCTTCATCGCCTTTCGCAAAAGCTTTTCCATACAAGTCGGATATCTCAAGCACTTCGGACATTGGGCAAGCAGCGCTAGATGCCCTGGCGGATGGGCGCGATGAGGACGCTCGCGATGCACTGGAGCGGTGCGCCTGGGATCTAGTGGAAGCTCTCAGATGCAAAAAAGCCGAAGCTGGCGCCGACGGACCTTTGGGACATCTTGATCTTCAATGGGAGTGGGTGGCTGTCGAGAGAATACGACTCCCTTACGCTTCAGCGTATAAGGCATCAGCTTCTTCACAGAAGCAGCCGTTGTCAACGTCCGCTGAGCTGTCATGGTGGCCGAAATGGTACTGGGACATCGTGAAGATGACTCGCTCATCAACAGACGAGACCGTAGCGACCTCCGATACGGTTGGCATGGATCGAGGCTACCACCCATTCATGGACCTCTCAGTACGTAGCAGAATCGCACCGCTCCTCCTGCAACTTAGCTGGAAGGGCTGCCCGCTGTTTCACAGCCGCGAATTCGGTTGGACGTATCGACAACTCCCTGCGGATGTCCAGGCAGCAGGAGAGTCGGCGTCGCCGAATCGCCGAAAGCCGTTGGTTTTCAAGCTAGAAGCCGATCAGTCGCTTACTGACGAAGCCAGGACGGAGGGTGCCTTCTTCTATAAATTGCCCCACGCATCTGGAGAGGAAGCGAATGTCGGGTCCCCGTTCTCCAAATCCTTCATGCCCTACTTCGAGAACAAGACGCTGCAGGCCGGGCTCAACGTCGAGAAAACAGACGATCAGGGCGGAAGTGCGAAGGTGCCGGGGTCCGACGCTGCTCAAAAAGCAATGTCGCTGAACAGCGAGTGCGCTTACTGGGTCTCTGCCCGGGATCGCATCATGAATCAGATGGTTGTTCAGCAGGGTCAGGCCGGTGCAAAGATTTCTCGAGACAGTACATCTGGAGATGCGACGGACAATCTCGCCGTGATTCTTCCTCAAGTCATTACCATGGGTACCATAACGAGGCGAGCGATAGAGCGCACGTGGTTGACGGCATCAAATGCGAAGAAGAATCGCGTCGGATCGGAACTGAAGTCAATGGTCAAAGCCCCCCCAGGCTGGAGTATCGTCGGTGCGGATGTCGACAGTGAGGAGTTGTGGATTTGCAGTGTCATGGGCGACGCGCAGTTTGGTATGCATGGGGCCACTGCTGTCGGTTGGATGACTCTGGAAGGTACCAAATCTCTGGGCACCGATCTGCACAGTAAGACAGCGTCCATTCTTGGAACCAGTCGGAATCAGGCGAAGGTGTTCAACTATTCCCGGATCTACGGTGCAGGAATCAAGCATGCTACGCAGCTCATGCTCAAGGCCAATCCCAAGTTGAGCACTGCCGAGGCTGCAGACCGGGCAAAGGCTCTGTATCGAGCCACTAAGGGCCTCAACACACATCGTTCTGAGTACTTCGGCCGCAAATTCTGGCATGGCGGCACGGAGAGCTACGTTTTCAACAAGCTCGAAGCTATAGCTCTGAGCGAGAACCCACAAACACCTGCCCTCGACTGCGGAATCACCGCAGCACTCTCTCGAGAATACCTCCCGAAGGCCGATGCGAACGCCAAAACACAGGACAAAGCACGATTGGGCGGAGACTACATGCCGAGTCGGATCAACTGGGTGGTCCAATCGAGCGGCGTCGACTATCTGCATTTGCTCATCAGCTCCATGGAGCATTTATGCAAGAAGTACGACATCGCCGCTCGGTTCATGCTGAGTGTGCACGATGAAGTGCGTTACCTCTGCCGCGAAGAGGATCGATATCGAACCGCCTTGGCTCTGCAAGTCTCAAACCTGTGGACTCGCAGCATGTTCGCCTACAAGCTTGAGATGGATGATCTGCCTCAAAGTTGCGCCTTCTTTGCACAGGTAGACATTGACCATGTTTTGCGCAAGGAAGTCGACGACCCTTGTGTGACACCCAGTCATCCATTGCCAATCCCACAAGGTGAAGCACTTGATATCGATGTCATTCTCGGGCGAACCAATTTCGGGTCGTTGCACGCAGACGGCCGGCCCATGCCTTGGGAAGCGCCTATCCCGATCTCACAGCAACCGCATGCTCATCCTCCTTACCAGCCAACATATCAACAGCACCGCTCCATTGGTCCAGAAGGACAGTACTATCTGGAAGCTCAGGCTACCAGCGATGTCAACGAGATCCGTGCCCTTGACAAGCGGGCGAAGGTAGAGGAGCATATGGCCCGCGAAGGCCACGCGGTGCGCGCTCAGACTTCCCATCCTCCCACACCCGTGGGAAAGGGAGCAGCTCCTGAAAAAATGCTGCGTAAGTCTGAGTCAGCTTCTCTAAGGAAACAGAGCTCCAAACCATCCAAGGCGGAAGCAGAAGAAGCCTGGCTGGATCAATGCGCTGAGACTGCCGTGGAAGGAAAGACAAGTCGGACTCGTAAGCCTTCGGTAAAGCGTACAAAGGCGTGGGCATCGACCGCAGCTCGGCCAAAGGTGTCGTCCCATCCGCTTTCTGCCAAAGCACAGTACTCGACTGCTGTCGACCGTCCCGCAGTCGCCACTTTGGACATAAAAGGCTCGTATCTCAAGGAGATTCAAGACCTGGCGGCACTCATTCCATCGCGAATTGCTATTCGAGGACCTGGCCGTCCTTTTTATCTGCTTCGCGAACACCGTATGAAGGTGCTGTGGGGTCTATACCGTCCCATCCTCCGACTGTGTCCTCCGCAGTGCATGACGTTGCGAGCATACCTCAAGTCCCGGTTCAAAACCAAGAAACGTCTTGTCACCCGTATCCAGACGAACATGCTCATCGAGCAAGCCGAATGGGTCAGCATCGCCTCAATCTCGGGACGTATTTCGCATCCGTAAGACTAAAACATCAATCCCCTTCGTCTTCACAGTGGCTGGCATTGCTCCGTCGATCCGCCGTTGGCGACGTCAAAGCGCTCAAGCAGGTTGAGAGACAGGATCGAAAATTGAAAAAGCAGGCTGTCAGACGTGGCTACAGAGAGCAAGACAGGCGTTTCGAGGTAGGTTGCAGACTATCGGTCGTTCAATCGATGCTTCTAGAACAGCACTAACTGACATGTATTCTCTCTCTTCGTGTTCTAGACTCAATGGATCAATCCCCCTCCGATTCCTCACATTTCGGGTGCTATTCTACGTCCCACCAAGGACAACCCCCCGCTGCCGAGGTACAAGCCTGTTCAACCAGAGGCGGTGACGATGATGATCAACCGCCGCAGAAGACAGCGAACTCGCCTATTTGACCATCTCAAGGACGTCATCCACCTCAAAGACAGCATCGCTTCTGACCGCCAAGCCGAGCGTGACTACCTGCCGCAGGCGGGTGCAGACCGGCCGACATATGCAGGAGCAGATGGATGGGACGAATTCATCTCTTCGGAGATGTCACGAGTTCGCAACGTCGAGAAGCGGGCGAAAGAGCGGGAAAACATGATGGTTCCGGAGAAGATCCTACGCAAGGCCACGTCCGCAAGGCGGGCGAGGACACGGGTTATCGAGATGCTGAAGCTGCGAGAGGACAAGGATCGGAAGCAGCGTCAGCACGCGATGGATACCGTGCTTCCCAGCGATCCCATGAGACGGAATTGGTGGAGGTAATCGTGCGGATGAGACAGGCTCCCTGTGGAAGGGGGTCGCTATAATCTTTGCTTGCTTCAGTTATCTTCGAGTCTCTGCATTAATCAATGCGCCGTTTCGCAGCATGTGTACACTCTCTTCGTCTTCATTTTGCAAGGATCAATCCATGGACTTGCTACTCCCCCTACGAACCTGGTCCTCCTGCTCGTGCTCTGGGGTCATGACATGTCAGGCATGCGATTGTCTACGCAAGCAAGTGCATGCAATTATAAACAAAGGGTTTTAATGTATAAGCAGACGATGAGTAGCAGGTGGAGAGCACAGCTCAGAAGTCGAAGAACGAGTGAAGGCGAAAGGTTATGGGTCCGGAGATAATCGAGAATCCGTCGAAATGCATAAGCAGGCGAAGAACGCATATTGAATCCTTGCGAGCGTTGTCCGAACGATTTGATCAGATGGTGAAGGTTGACTTGATCTTACGGCTCGATGAGCCGACGAGAACCTTGATCGTTCCCGAAGGCATCAACCATCGGCCTTCGGTCACATCATAAACGCACAAGTCGTACGCGCTCAAGGTGAAAGACACTGCAATCGTCTCTCCAGCCTTGATAGCATATCGGTCGAAAGCGCGGAGGACCTTGGGCGGCTCCCCGGAGGAAGAAGGGAAGCTGAGGTAGACTTGGGGAACCTCGAAGCCATCAACAGAACCGCTGTTGGTCAACGTGAAGGAGACCCGGTAAGTGTCGACAAAGAGCCAGTCCGGAAGTCCGCTGGCTGCTTGTGCGTCGCCCCACATGGAATTGAAGTCTTGATCTCCCACCCACTGACCCGATGCCTTGCCATACTGTATTCAGCGGAGAGGAAAGCAGGGCTCATCAGCTGAAGAATCTTGCTTGATTCTGGACTTCGAGTTGTGTACTTACCGTGAAGGATGTGTAAGAAAGACCGTGTCCAAACTCGTAGCGAGGTGTGATGTTCTTGTTGTCAAAGTGTCGGTAGTCGACGAAAAGGCCCTCGCTGTACGGCAGGTCCGGGTATTGTTGCGAGCTGGTGTAGAGGATATCGGCAGGGTAATCCGAGCGCTTTTTAGCAAGGGTGTATGGAAGGCGGCCGCTTGGGTTGTAGGTGCCGTAGAGAACCTATTTGCAATCAAGGCCATAGGAAGGTCGTAAATACTCACACCATTGTAGAAACAGTAGAGACACAGCATCTTCAGTACTCACGTCGCGAACGGCATTTCCAGCTTCGCTTCCGCCCATGTGAGCAAAGAGGACAGCTGTGACATTGGGATGGTTGACCCTAGATTTCAACCGAGTCGCAGAAGAAAGGGTTGTCAGCTGATATCGAAACAACTGCTGTGGCAGACCAATGTTGTTCCTTCCAGGATGAACTCACCAAGCTTCAACATCGACCTGGGCGGGTCCGTGGACAACAACAATGGTGTTCTTCTGGACCGAAGCAACCGCTTTCACAAGCGCGTCACCTTGGTGCCATGCGGTCAAATTGTTCCGGTCTCCTTCGTTTCCATCAACAGTCTAGGAAGACGGGATGCAACTGTCAAATTCAAGTCCAAATCTCACGCACGCAACGAGCGACCGAACACTCACGAGGTAGTCCTCACCACTGGTTGTTGCGATGAAGACGATGGCCTTCTCCACGACTGTGGCAACAGCCTTGGCGTTTTTGAGGTCGTAGTCATTGAAGGACCAGCTGAACGAGGTACGGTCTTTGCGGGCTTTCAGCTGGAGGGCCTCATACGGACTGATGAGGTACGAGAAATCAGCGGTTCCAGAACCCCAGCCTTCGGCCACGATTCCATCATAACCAGCGTGATCAGAGAAGAAGTTGGGCCCGTTGAAGGCAGGCTAGAACAGCGAGTACGGTCAGCATTCAAATTCGACGAGGAAAGGACAGGCAGATTGTGGGAGAAGGCTTACCCCTGCATCGCCTCCAATGACAGCAATCGATTTGGGCTTCTTGAGGGGAAGAGCTTTGTTGACGTTCTTCGCCAGAACGATACCTGCTGAGGCGACCTCTCGTGCGACTTTGTAGTGGTCCGCCGTAGCGTCAATGTGCTTGTTGTCGGATGAGATCTTGTTGAAGGAGTTAAAGTTCGGCGTCGGATAACCTGCAGCGTCTTGGCCGAGCAAGTACCAGGCTGCCAGAATCCGAGTTGCCATGTCTTCCAGACGAGAGCCGCTGACAGTTCCGTTCTGTACAGATGTGGTGAGATTCTTACCCCAGAGAGACTGGCAGCACGATTGGGAAAGAAAGATGAGCAAAGTCTTCCAAATATTGCAGCGAGTTACAACTCACGGAATTTTGGCCCTGGAAGCAGCATAAAGTGTCCCCAGGCATCGTCATATCCATGCCCGCATTGGCTGTCAAAACACCGCTGTGTTGAGCTCCCCCTTCCCGATGCGCATGTCCCGGTACGTATGTGATGTGAGAGAAAGTCAGACTGAGCAGCTGAATGTACAGAGACGCGCTTTTGCTTAGGACATTTACTCACAGTCACTGATGACAGGGCCCTGGAAGCCCATCTCCGTCTTCAGCAGCCCATTGATGAGCTCATTATTCTGGCAAGCCCAGGTACCGTTTACGAGATTGTAACTGCACATGAAACTCGCGACATCAGCTTGAATGGTGCGCAAGAAGGGATGCGCGTAAATCTCGCGAGTGGTACGTGCGTCCACATTGGAAGAGTATTGGTTGCGGAAATGCTCCTGATCGTTGAAGAGGAAGTGCTTGGCGTTGGCCTGAACTCCGGCACTCTGGATGCCATCGACGGTATGGAATCCAACCTCGCCGGCGAGGTAGGGATCGGCGCCGCCGTACTCAAAAGCTCGTCCGCCTGCGGGTGCGCGAAGGAAGTTGAGGCCTGGTCCAAGCTGGATGTTCACACCCTTTGTACGGTGCTCCTCGCCCATGGCCTTGCCACGACCGAACATCAAGTCCTTGCTGAACGTAGCAGCTGTGGTGATGCCAGCGGGGAAGACCTGCAAGGTAGTTTCTGCTTCAGTAACCGAGAGTGCAAAAGAGATTTACTGGCCAAGGTACTCACAGTGACGCGGTCTGCAAAGCGAACACCAAGAGGTGAATCCTGGAGGCAAAGACCGGGAAAGCCAATTCTCGGGATGGCAGCAATGTTTCCGACGCATTGACCGACCTGCCAGCCAACACCGGTTGCGAGGACAACCTTTTCGGCCAAGGTCATCTTAGCCACCAGGGCCTGAGCCTTGTCGATGGCAGAAGCCCATTTTCCAGAAGCCCTGAGAGCCGGGGCAGGAGTGTCATTGGGCGTGCGGAAACGAGTGCTGTTGGCGCCTGGTGGGGGGCTCATGGAAGGTCGGCGTGCACCATCTGGATAGCCCTGCGGAGCGGAACCGTGGGACTTCGGTGACTGACCCTGATGATTCGTTTTTTGGAAGAGACCAGTCAGAGGCGTGAAGAGTTGATTTGATCCTTGAAGCTTCAACGTGTCCTCTAGCTCGTTGGAAGCCGTGTTCAGGACATCGGCGAGACCGCGGCTTTGGAGGTGGTCATGGGGATGATCACGCTGAACGCGATTCTCGAGGCGAGCCTGGGCGGTAGAGGCAGCCGCAAGGAGAAAGCTGACGAAGAGGGTAGTCGCAGTGAGCTTCATCGCTTAATGCAAAGTGAATGTCAGGACTTGAAGCTCGATTTCTGTAGTGGGGACAAAAGAATGTCGCAAAGTAGAATGAGTGAAGTCTGCGGGACAGACAAAGGGGAGAAAGAGGGAGAGAGAGAGAGAGGCGCGGCGAGACTGAGGGAAAGGGTGCTAGTGATGTTAGCCTCCGCGGGCAAGCCAAAGAGGGGAGAGGGTGGGGAGGGAAGGGAAGGGATGGAAAAGTCAGCTCGACAGAAGGGCAGAGTGGGAAAGGGGTCCGAGTCTCTGGTGCACTGTGAAGCCTCTTTATATCGGATTTGCGTTGTACGTCCTGCAAGTCAGCTCAACACGCAGCACTACGCAGCACCGCAGCACAGTATGCAGTGGTAGTAGTGCACGCCAGCGCCGTCGGTCGACGCTCGGATCCCGCATCTTGCAAGCGTGAAGGCGTGAAGCGTGAAGCGCAAAGCCTGCTAAGCATCTGGTATGAGATCAAAAGAAATGGGAAGAGGTTCAAGCTGCTCCACACTGACTACTGACTCCAGCATACCACGGCGCTTACTTCAGTGCGGTAAGGTTTGCGGCTACATATCTATAAGCTTCACTTGGGGATGGGGGAAGCTGTAGAGGCATGAGCTCTGCCGAAGAGCTGAAGCGCTGAAGGAATAAGCAGACGCAAGGAAGTTTCTACCGTTCTAGCCTCATCGTTGCGGCAACCTCGCTCGCCTTCGAGCAGAAATGTCCGTTGCTCTGAAAATCTGCGGTTTCGTGCCGATCACCGGAACATGCGAAGGGTCTCACTCATCTCTTGCATCCACATTATTCCACATGCATGTACTGTACACAAACATTGAATGTCCAGCATCTTCGTGCTCCATGCTTCATCTGAACGCTGAACCTGCTGGATTCTGGATGTTCTCTCGAAGCTCTGGATGCCCCAGTAGTCTCCATTGCCCCAAAATCAGTCGGAGGAAACTGGAAAGGAAGAATTGGCCAAGAGAACGCTGGTCGGCTTCTGCGCACAAAGAACTAAGTACCCCGCACGCCTAAAGAATACCGCCCGAGTACCTAGTATCCTCACGTACTGAAACCCGCGAAACTCGCAGATCCGCAGACAACACGCTAAGAAAAGCTTGTGCGGCGCTACATTGACGCGGACCCGGCTTTGGACATTAAGCGACGACGGTGTGGAAAGTGTGAACGTCCCGCCGCCTGTGTCGCGCTCGCGAAGCTCGTCTCTGGCCTGCTTCTTCGCTCAAGAAAACACCTTGCCGCGTGACCCCATCTCATCCAGATCATGCGCTCCCACCTCCACCTCCACGCCCGCCCCGGCCGCCTCGACCAGAGCCACGAGTGCCATCCGATGGATGACCGTTGGCGGCTGCCGCAGGACCTCGAGGCACGCCTGCAAACGCGCCATTGCCGCCATTGTTGTGGTTACCACCACGTCCAAAGCCAGCTCCGCCTCCGGGTCCACCTCGTCCACCACGACCTCTGAAGCCGCCGCCACGGTACGATCCTCCGTCGCCATTGTGTGGATGAGCGTTGTTGTTCAATAGAACGAGATGTGGATTCTGCTGCACTGCCGGTGCCCGTTGTGCCTGACTTGGACGGGACTGACCGCCGGCGACCGCACCGAACGACACCTCCGACCGCACAGCGGGTGTGGTATGGTGTGCACCACCGCGACCCATCAATCCTCCTCGACCACCTCGTCCGCGACTGGGACCAAAGGCGTCTCCTCCACCAGCCGAGGCTGCGCCAGGCGCTGGTCGGAACGCGTTAGGAGGATGGTACGGTTGGAACCCTTGATCGGCCTGGCCGTGCCCGTATCCTCCACGGTGACCACCTCTGCCTGTTCCCTGGTGACCAAAGCCGCGTCCCGATCCGTAGGGCTGACCGCGCTGAGCACTGTCATTAGACGCGGCAGCCGAAGTCGCACCATTCGCAAGCACCAAGAACGGTTGAGTCAGGTTGAGCAGGGAAGTCGGGTTGATGGATCCACCACGACGAGGCGAGCAGCGGCCTTCAAGTGTGCTACCGCTCATGAACGGCAAGTCGAATAGCACGTCCAGGTTGCCCGGCTTGATACCAACGACGACACCAAGAGCAGAAAGCGGTGCATTACCACTGTCGTGAACGACCATGACACGATCGCCCAAAGCGAACCGTTGCCCTTGCAGACGGAACGGTGCGTGCGCAGGCTTGAGCAGCGCCGTGCGGGGCAGCTTCTCAATCTTGATACGACGGAGCTTCACTAGTCCCTCTGGCGAGCTTTTCGCGAGAGCGAGTCGCTCCGTGAATGGTTCGAGAACAGAAATTGTCTGCTTCGAAAGCGTATCGGCGAAGAGCGGGACCGCCTCCAAATCTCGTACTCCTGATTCTTTGATCCAGTGCTTGAGCGAACGGAATCGCTCAGAAGCATTACCGTCTCCAAAGAAGAGCTCAGCAGACGACAAGTCATCGCGGGGCCTCTGTGCGATTCGCTCCGGGATCTCAGGGAATGTTTGCTACATCGCAAAGACAGATCAGTTCTCTTGTCCGATGTTGGAAAGCCGCTTGCAATTGAGACACATACCACATATTCTTGGATGAGCGCAATCGCTTTGTCGCTGAACTCCCAGCCAGTCGCGCTGCGTCGACTGTAGCCGAGCACCTTCTCCCCCTTAGACTCGAACTTGAGATTGAGCCCAACATTGGCACTGCTGGAGCCCATCGACATCTTCAGACTACTCGTGATTTTCGACAACCCCAAGGCCGAGATGCCCACCCGCTTGGCGACCTGATACGAAGGGACGTATCGCTCCGTGATTCCACTGCTCACCATCCGCATAATGGCAAAGTTCTCCTTTGCTTGCTGATCGAAGTGGAACGCCAGAATGTCGAGCCTGTCGTCAGAGTTGTCGACCACCTTGGCAGGAGAGCCATAAAGGTTGTCACCGAGGAAGAAGACTTCCGTACCCGCAGGGAAGTCATCCTTGAGATCCAAGGCAGGCTGCTCGGCAAAGCGCGGATCTTCAGACGTGATACTCTGGACCGCTAGCTGGAGAGCCAGGTCGATTACGGAATCGGGATTGCTGTCAAAGTCCTTCAGGAAGGCGCCTTCCTCAGTGCGCTTGAGGCCGCGTAGCGGCTCCACATGCAGGACCATGTCGACGTGGCCGGTGATCACAGCAAAGCGCTTGCTGTACGTGTGTTCGATGCGATCCTTCTTACGTGCCCAAGTCGAGATTTCGGTCGATGACATTGGATTCTTGATGATCTGTTGTCGCCCACCGACGGAGCCCTGCTCGTACTTGAACAGCCCATCCGTGAGAGCAACGCATCGTCCCTCCGCCAAGAAAGGCCAGCTGTGATAAACCTTCTTCCCGACAAACGCGGCAGCGATGTCCTCCGCCTTCTTCCCATCGTGCGATCCGTTCAGAGTGAGCACTATGCTTTCTGCCCTAGAGTCGCTCTGGAAGACATTGACGCCATGGAAGCCCAAGTGAGCGTAGTGTGGCAACGTCTTCAAGCTCGGGAAGCCAGCAAGAGCATCAGCACCGAGCTGAACGCCGTCAAGCAATCCTTCGATCAGCTCAACACCGTCCGGAAGCACGGGCAGGGTGTAGTCCTCGATCTTGGCGCGAGAATGGGTGATATCTGGGAAGACGCCTGGAAGAGGACTGGAGAGCACGAAAGTCTCGTCTTCCACGAAAGTGAATCGCCTACTACTTCCGTGGGTGTTTCGAGCTCGTTCTTCGATCGTGAGCAGAGGAGCCCGCTTGTCGAGCGCGTCGAGAAGCTTCTTCTCGTCAATAAACGGAATCCGCACGACGGCCTCCCAGTCTTGTGTCTTGCCGTTCAAGTCGGCGTCGAAGTTTGCTGGGTAGAAGCTTATGATTGGCGACTCCGGGTTCGTCATCAAATCGCGGAATGGCTCGGGAATATGAGCCGAACTGGCAGCTGGTAAGACACCCATCAGCTGGTCGAAGGGTCGGAAAGGGTGTCCGAGGTTAAACTCAAACTGCATCTCTGCAACGTTCTTCATGTCGGAGATCTGCGGTGCGTAGTGATAGTTGTAGAACCATCCCCAAGAGGCCACACCTTTGTAGTAGTACCTGAGCACCCATTCTGTGAAGCGGAAGGTCCAACAGTGTCAGCTTGCTATCTGAGCAGATCCTCAGCAGTCTGAATGACTTACGAAGTCCTTCAATATATCGGAAAGCGAGCGAATGCATCGCCTCCTCATCATGGAAATCAATCTCCATCTTCTCCTTGTAGTACTGCTTCTTCTGCGTCTCCATCGCAAGTCGGACCTTGCGCTCATAAAAGTCCTCCTCGGTCTCCTCCTCCTCCGAGCTCTCCGAAGCGCCCGCCTGCCCATTCGCACCGTTCTTCTTGCCCTTCTTCGTCCCGGAGTCCGCTTCGACATTCATCTTCGAATACTTGGCCAAGACGCGATCTATCGCCTTGAGGCTCTCGGGATCAAGTCCGAGTGCTATCTCCTCGGCTTCCGAATCTTCGTCTTCCGCGCCGGCGCCAGCAAGACTGGCGAGGCTGATGGCAATAGCGGGCGCATCGGCGATAGGGTCGTACTCGTCGAAGGAAATGTTGAGGCGCAGGTCACTCGTGAGTCGCTGGAGGAAGCTCCGGTCCCGGGCTGGCTTGTCCGCTGGGAGGAACATTTGCCTTGGTGCACTGGCTGCAGAGAAGGCTGAGCCCTTTTGAGGGCGGTGAGCAAGAACAAATGTCCGAACTTGTTGGAACATCTCGTGCTGCGCGGTCGACATGGTCGTCTTGATTTTATCTGCGTGAGAACGCTCCGCGTTGCGGACGTGCTTCTTCTGTTGACCGCGGAACCTGCACAGGCGATATCAGAATGTGTGAGTGGGCTGGTTGGTGAGCAATGAACATGGTCAGAACAGTCAACTTACCAGCTGGAATCCGCTTCCTCTTTTACAAATTCCTCCTTTTCCCACAACGCTAGTTCAGTAAGAACAAGTTGTAACCGGTCCACCCTCAGAGTTCCGCTCTCGTTGAGGTATCCTCCCGCCACCGGTAACACCTTCTTGTAGATGCGGAAAAGGAGATTCAAGGCGCCTTTGTTGATATGTAGGCCAGGAAGATGTGGCAAGAAGTCGTTGCCAACGAAAATGTTGAGCAAGATGAAATCGTCGATGATGCGCTCCAAGTCGAATTTGAAAGGCAGCACGCTCTTGAGATCTTGGAATTCGAGTTCCAAATATTCACGGAATAGGGAGAGGTGGAGCAAGAAGAAATTCTGCTTGTCCAGGCTATTTGGACGGACCGAGAACTAGAAGTCAGCACACCCACGTTTTCGCGTCTGGATCGATTAGGCCAGAAGCACTCACCTTTTCTTCGCCTTCCTCGAAGGTCCGAATTGCACCTCCTCTCGCAACAAACAAAAGTGCGGATCGTGACTGAGTAAACCCAGCATGATCAAATCGGCATCAAGACCGTACATGCAATGTCGCATGTTGGGGTTGTAGCCCGGCTGCGCCTTCGCGAGACGAATGTGCTCCATAATCTTGTGCTCGCCTTCACCGGGTACCTCGTGGCCGGAGAGGATGACCTCGACTCCGCGCCATGCTGAATCTTCGGTTACTTTCTTGCCGATGAAGTATGCTAGCTGCGCAGAGAGCCGGGTCATGAAAGGTGTGCCTGGAAGCATGCAGGGTAAATTCGACTCGGGTCAGCGCCGGAGTCAAGAGCATGCGATCTGGGTCATCCAAACTCACCCGGTGTAATACAGTTGGAATCAAAGGCAGGCTCATCCGGCAATACCTCGCCCTTCCGTATCGCCGCCTCCCTGACGTCCATCATCTCTTTAGCAGTCCTAAAGCGCCGCGAGCGTTGCTGATTCATCTTGGCGCGCGGAGCCACACCATCGACGGCGAGGAAGAAGAGTTTCTTGGGTTTGATCTTGGCGAAGAGATGCTCTATATAGGCGAAAATGGCTAAAAAGATGTCTTCTTCGCTGATGCGGAAGGAGGCGTTGCTGTCGTCGGGGTGAGAGCAGTTGTGGATGATGCCGTTCATGTCGAGGTAGAGGCCTGCGAAGGTAGGAAGGTGAGTATCATACAATACTGCGCGTACGTGACTTGGCGACGCGACATACCATCGAATTCAGGGATCTGTGACAAGCGCATATGAGGAGAATGATCTTGTCAGCAAGAAATCGAGACGCGAGCCTCAGTCCGTCAAAAGCTCACCTTGTCATCTTCGATCAGCTGTGAGATGAGCGCGTAGCGCTCACTCGTGAAGCGGAAGAACTTGGGGATACCCATTGTCAACTAGTGGAGACGGGTTGAGAATTTTCTGGGAAAGAGAGTTGGGTAACGTCGCTTTGCGGGGAGGAGGGGGGCGATCGCGGCAAGAACGGTTCTGTTGGAAGGTCTTGAAGTATTCGCGCTGGTGGTTTATCAGAGCTGGTGCAGCGAAGGATTACGTGTCGATTTGGGTTGAGAGAGGAATCGAGAGGCCGTGGCAAGATGGTATCGTATCTTGAGCCAGTAGCGTATCAAAAGAAAGCCCAAAGAATAAGCCCAAGTTGAATGCCGATGTTTGCCCGTGTACCGTCGTCCCCGAATAGAAACGCGAGAAGTGAGAAGCTCGAGCGATGCGTCCTGCGCTGGGAGTGTTGGTTGGAAGCGGTCGGGATCGATGATGGGAGAAGTGCGGAAGGAAGGGGAGGCGTGGCGCACAGCTTCATATTCAGCAGACCGGGACGAGGTCACTCCATCGCGTGGCAGCTTCATTGCGCAACGAATCAGCGATCTCTCATGACCAGCTGAGCACAGGAAACGATATACATTGATTGGAGGGCAGCACATAGCGAGTACACTGCTGGAGAAAGACAGGCATAGGCTTCTTCCATGAGGAGAGAAGGGAATGCGCTGTTCACACAGCCCGCCGGAAGGTACGGCCGCTGGCCGTCTTGCGCTCCTTCTCGGCTTGCTCTGGCTTAGCCCGGTTGAGAACCTTGAGGAACTCGGCGACACGGTGTCGCATTCGACTGTGCATGTATGCCTTGGAGCATTTGACTAGGTGGTGTTTAATAAGCGGCTGGTGAGCGTCGGTGAGACAGGAGGGAAAGCGTCCAGGGGGGAAACAGGTACGTACTGTGGTAGTGAAGGTAGTCTCTGAAGAGTTGAATGCGCGAGATGGTGGAGAAGGCGTGATCTGGGTTCTGGAAATGCCGAGGGAAGAGAACTGTATGCAAGAAAACAAGTGTGTGAGGAAAGGTGTGTAGACATGAAGTTGGTGTGGATGTATGCACAGAAAACACTCACCAAAAGTAACGTATCCTACCGCCTCGTGGCTCTTCAGGCCCTGCACAGATCGGATTTCCAACGGTGGCTCCCGATTCGAGTAGAGCACCTGTGGGGCGTTCTGGTGTCTGCGCCGCGCATCGACGAATTCCTGGACAAAACGAGAAGAGAAATCAGTTCGGCGCCTGATAGCGATGTTTTCAGCATGATAGAAAGGGCGCAACATACCTGCAAGAAAACCCTCCCAAAGACCTTGTCTGTCTCCTCCTTGAACTCTGTGCTGAAGACAACGGTCACGCGGTCTCCCAAGGGCAGAATGTAGATAGCTTCGTCTTCGCGATAGTGGATGGCCATGGGTTCCGTTGTAGCATGGCTGGGAGGTGCCTGGCCAGCTGCCTCCGCCTCCGCTTCCAGCTCCTTCTGAATGGTGAATGCCCTCTCGAATGGCGCAGCCATGGCATTGCGCTTGAGCAAGGAAAGAGAGTGGATCAAGGTGTCTCGCTCGGCTGTACGGAGCGCATATAGGTGAGTCTAGCAGGAGTACATGCGCAACAATCTGGAGCGAGGTACTCACGTCCTGCGGCAGGGATGGATTCATAGTCGAACTGCAGTGTTACGCTGTAACCTTGCTCCGTCTCTGGACTGATCCAGGGCCCGTATTCGCGCTTGAGGACATCATTGGCGCCGTATTGGACGAGTTCGTTCCAGCAGCGGATGTCCATGGACAGCCTGAGTGGGCCGCCCTTGCTGCCTTCCAAGTGGTATGATACGCCATCGAAATCGGAGAATGTCTGGTCGACTGATGTTTGTCTGTGCACGGGGGTGGAGAGAGGGAGAGAAGAAGAGTCAGTTCGCCTGCCTGTAAGCGCACGGGAGTCGCCTGCCCCCAACTCACGTTACGAATCGGTCGGTGAGGACGTCTCGGATGATGACGTTTTCAGCCTCGAGCAAGATCATGATGTGCGGGATGGGAGTGCTGAGGATGTGCTTAGTAAATGTCCAGTGCTGCGAGATGGATGTGGTTGTGGTCGCCAAGATGGTCGGACACCTTGCGCTCGGTGAACCTTCTCTCTAGATCTCAGGCGCTCAGGCCAATGTCAACTCTCCAGCAACAACTCATCAGAAGACAGACGACAGACTCAGGTATTCAGGCGCATCGCAGCACGTCCAATGCCAATGCTGAGCTCGCCCGCTCTCATCCCAGCCATGGAGTCCCAGCATGCTGAGTGAGTGGACCCCACCCACCCACCCATGACGAAGGCGAGACGTGAGCTGGCAGCGCTTCGACCACCAACAACGAGCCCGCCGCATAGCAACAAGACCACACCGAGATTTTTTGTCGACTCGCTCACTCAACTCGGGACGTCGACCTTCTCGCCAGCCAGCAGCAGGACAAGAGTAGGAAGGCAAACCAACGATGGAGATGAGCGCGTATCCAGCAGCAGCAGCAGCAGCAGCAGCAGCAGCGGAGCCCAGGGCGGAACCACCACTGCGACTCCGTGTTCGCGCAGCATTACCTCTCCCCACCACTCCCTTCATCCTCCCCCTCCCCCCACACGCAGACTACGCACAGCTTGAAGCTCTCGTACGCACAGGACTCGCAGCGCATGTCACCCCAACTCAGAACGGAGAAGTTCTCCCAGGACCAGGGAAAGAACTCATCCTCGAACAAGCCGGTTTCCGCATCTTGCCCATATACCGACCCGCCGACCTCGTCAGGGATGGAGATGTCATCGATGTCAGGCTGGCAGTCAAGCAGGAGGTCGCAGCAGCCATCGCTGAGCCACAAATAGCTGCTTCTTCTTCTCCCTCCTCGAGATCATCTCTGGTCAGTGAGGAGCCAATATCACGGCCAAGCGCTCCGAGCACGAGCCGAGCTGCGGAGCCCTCAGGATCATCCTCCGGCACGAGCTCAGAAGGTAGCGAAGATAAATCGACCTCGTCAGACTCATCAAGCTCTGATAGCGACAGCAACGGCGAAGACAGCTCGGAATCTGGCTCATCATCATCATCTGATAGTGACGACGACGGTGATGAGGACGCAGAGCTCATCGCCGCAATAGAAGCTCAGCTGGCGGCGCAGATCCCACAAGAAACGACTCTAGACATGCTTGCAGGCTTCCCAATACCCCCTCCCGGCCTCGCTTCCATGGCCCTCTCTATGGCTGGATTGTTACCAAAGCCGATAACAGCAGAGCCGATCGCAGATTCGGACGAGGACTCATCCCAGCCACTCATGACAGCCGTCTCGACGCGAAAGCTCGATGGGTCCCCCCAAACCTCCACTCCCCTTCGTTCACCAAAAATCGACTCGACCACTCGACTGATCGAAGGTTCTTCCCAGTCATCAACTGCTAACCCCTCAACATCCAGCTCGACCGCGCGAACGTCCAAGGGACCTTCCCAGCCCGCATCTCAAAATGCTTCAGCATCCAGCTCGTCGGCAACGAAGACTGATCCACCCTCGCAGCCCGCAACTTACAATCCTCCAGGATCCGGCACGACTAAGACGACGAAAAAGAATGCTCAGAAGAAGCGCAAGCGTACAGGGAAGCAAGACCAGCTTCGGGAGGAGATGCTGCGCAAGCGTCTCGAGGCGGGCACATGGGATTATGCCGAGACTGACGAGCAGAAGAATGGTCTCAAATCGTCGTCCTCGTCCTCCACCTCGTCTTCATCAGCATCATCCTCGTCATCTTCCTCATCGTCGTCGTCGTCGTCATCATCATCATCCCCGTCAGGGTCGCCAACCTTCTTCACAATCGACAGACGGCCAGCGGGCGATGACGAACAACCTAACAAACGTGCTCGCCTGTCAGAAGCTCGGAATGGGAATGGAAACCCCAATAAAGAGAAGCAAAGCCAGAAGCAGAAGCAGAAGCAGACGCCAAAGCAAGAGCCAAGGCAAAATCAGAAGAAGTCAAAATCATTCCAGCCTCCCAACAGCACATACCTCGAGCATCGAGGCTTCTTGCCACCCTCGGAGCGGCCGAAGGAGGCTATTCCAAAGGGCATGGTCGTCGCGCGTGTAGATTGTGATCAGTGGCATCAGAATCACGAAGAGGCGCTCGAAGCTGAACAACACAGGTCGGCCGCTGCTGCCGAGCGCGAAGAGCAAGCGCCTTCTCGAACAGCTCCAATGGCCGAGGAGGAGGACCACGACGACGACGATGCTAATCGGGACATCGAGGTGGTCTCAGTTACGAAGGTAAACAAGTTCGGGGGGAATGTGGGGGAAGAAGATGATGATGATGAGATGGAGGAAGTGAACTCGCAGGGTGGCATACAGCTGCAAATAGTCCGGCCGAAGGCACAGCTTCAAGAGAAGAAGACGACCCAAACGACGACGAAGACGACAACGGGCATATCGGTGATGGACGAGGATCTCAGTGGAGTCGAGTTCGTGTACCAAACTCGGACTTCAGCTGGTCCGTCCACCTCGTCCGTTGCAGCGTCTGCGGGTCCCTCTGTTCCGTCCACGGCTCCCTCTGCTGCGTCCACGGCGATATCCCTTGCAGGCGCAGCAGCCTCGCTTGCAGGTTCACCCGAGTCATCCCTTGCTCAACTGGCCGCGCTACGAGCTAAAGCGCTCATGAGCAAGCTGCAGAAAGCGACTCAGCCTGCTACTGTGTCGAACGGGAATGCGGCTGTTGTTTCTCAGGCGACTTCTGACGTCGTCGCGACTACCGCGGCTGTGCAAAAGAATGGAGAGGAGAAGGGCTCGGTTGATGAGTCGATGGGGACGGCGGTAAATGGGTCGACAGGCTCGAATGGCAAATCTGCAGGGGCGGGAGCAGGAAGAACGAGGACGCAGCCTAGAAGCCAACCCAAGGTGAGTTCTTGGACAAAAACATTCATTCGAAGATGGGTTCTGAACGAGTATTGACTAAACGCCCCTTTGCTGCGACTGATAGGACTACGATAGCATTCCTGCGTCCCAGATCAGCGGGATGCTCGACTACGGCGGAGGAACGCTCTCGGACTCCGACTGAGCTTGGTAGAGTCTGCATCAACCCGCTCTTGACCTTCGGCGGCGGTGGCGGTGGCGGCGGCGGCTTTCCCGCTCGTTCATCTGTAATCATTGAACGGTCCTGCAATGCATACAAGCAGAACATTTTCTGCGAGGGCTTACCTGCCTACCGTGCGTCGCACCTTCTTTGGAGCACTGGGAAACCCCGTGAATGACTTCCATCCACACTCTGAAGTACAACTGATCTTGAGATCTGCAAATTATGCGTTCGATATTTGTGTATTAATGCTGTTTGATGGACTGGGAACCTTCAACTATGCCGAATCTGATCATCCTGCAAGCCCCCCTGACTGCCCATGTACTGAACAGTCCGAGTCGTCCTCCTCTGCGGGAACTTCCAAGCATACCACCCCTCCCAATTTGCATCCGTCTGACCTTCCCCGTCCAAGAGCAACGATCCCACTTTGCCCGTCCCAAACAACAACCTCTTCCCCTCCGCTCTAGCCTCAGCCGCCGCTCTCGCCTCCGCCTCTGCCTCTGCCTCTGCCTCCGCCACCGCCGCAGCACGTGCCGCTGCCGCCGCCGCAGCCTCCTCCGCATCGGCAGCAGCCGCCATCTCAGGCCTCAACTTCATCCTCCGTCTCCTCCTTGCGTCCCTCTCCCGCTCCTCTTCCATCAGACGCTGATACACGCTCTCGTCAGGCCCAAACTTGTCCAAGGCGCGGGTGAACTGCTCCAAGACCCAGAGGGGTGCCCGATCGGCCGTAGCGCGACGGAGGGCGGTGAGGACCCAGAAGAGCTGACGGGGTACAGGTGCAGGGTGGAAACCTCGTACACGGCCTTCCGTGTCGACTTCGAGCAAAGTCTTGGTGGCGCCATCATCAGGATTGAACCCAAAGATCCGGTGTGGAATCTTCCGCTCGAGCGGGGAAGGTTCTTCTGACCCACCCGCAGGGCCGAAGATCCTATCCAGCAGAGGCTGTCCAATCGGCCCAACCCATTCGGAATCTTTCGGTTCCCAAAATGGCCTGTCCAACTCCTCCTCCGAGTGCGGACGCATACCTTGGGACGACTGCGGCAGATTCGTATCGAAAAACTCGCGTGCTTCCCTTCGTGTCTGCTGATCCTGCTGTGACATCGGAGGCGTAGGCGAGGCCCCTTCAAACTGATACGCCCGCACCAGCTCTTCACCTTCCTCCTCCTCTTCTACTCCCACACCTCCCGCCTCCTCCCTCTCCCTCTGCATCGCCTTCCTCCGCGCCGCCAAATCCCGCTGATAAGCCTCCTCCCTAGCCTTCCTCCGCCTCTCCACAGACCCCGTCCCACAATCCGGCCGGAGACGCAGGAACGCCTCAAACATGAACATCAGACTCTCCAATGTCCAACCCTGGCCCTCAGGACTGACATGACTGAGTAACTCGCTCACATCCAGCACCTCGGCTGGCTTGCTTTCGTCGTCGAGTCCGAGCTCGTGGAGGACCGTGGAGACCTTGGCTTGGAGTCGGTTCAGCTCCGTGACGACGTTGATGGGCGAGTTCGGGATGGGAGGCATGCCGTGCATGCTATAGGCACGGAAAAAAGCTTCGAAAATGGGTAACGTAGCTTCATTCATGACCCGTTTCCTCCGCGACGACGACTCATCAGCCCGGCCCACTTCTTCTTCGTTCGCCGTTACGTGCTCCTCCCACTGGATCGGCGTCTGCTCATAGTCAGCAAGGACTTCGACCGCCTCTTTCCAGTCGCCGAGCTGGGAGTAGATACGGATGAACTGGGTGTATAAGATCCCGTCGGGTACGATGTGAGGTGGTAGCTGAGGTCGGAGGGCCGGATGACTAGGGATTCCGAAGATGGACCGGAGCGTACGTTCGTGTCGAGAAAGTACCCTCTTCTTCCGCGGAGGCGTCGCCGAGACTATGACTTTGCCTCCTGCTCCTCCTCCTCCTTTCTTTTCCTTGTCATCGTCGGCACCATCATCGTCATCGAGATCAATGATGTCCTCTTCCGCTACCGTCCGGATCTCACCACGTCGAAGGGCCTTCACCCTCCGATACCGAGCCAAGTCCATCCTCTCCGCATCCCGCCGTACCAGAGCACGCATCTGCTGCAACCACATCTTGTTCTTCGACCACTTCTTCCATCTCCCCTTCCTCCGGATGTACGCCAGCTCCCGATCCATTCGAGAGCCAGTGTTCCACTCCTGCCGCTCCGGCTCCACGAACGGGATCGAGAGATCGACCCACTCCGGCCCGTGCAGCTCCCCACCTTCGACATCCCCCACTTCCCCCTCTGTCCCCTCGGACTCAGTCCGATTCATGCGTTCCCACTCCTGCAGCATGGCATTATCACGCAGAAGCTCGTACACGTCCCGTAACTGCCGCACCGTCTCAGCCACCGCCTCCTGCGCCTCCTTTTGATTTCCCACATCGCTGGCCGGTGGGAGACTGATATCATCCTGCCCCTGATCGCGGCCGGGACCTAGTATTCTGGGTAGCGCGTTGGGCTCATCGTCGCTCTCAACCCAATCTTCGACGGGGACCGTGTATGGCGCGCTGGGAGCTTGAACACGGACCCATGCCCAAATCACTTGACTGAGGAGGACTCCGTTGAACATGCTGCGCTCGTTGTTGTGTGTCTCTTCAAACAGGGCGTCGACCTCGGGCCCTGTCCAGCCGTCTGGAAGCTGAGTCCTCACTTTCCGTTGGACGGGATACTGCAAAGGACCCTCCCCATTTTGCCCCACTCGACCTTCCCTTCCCGAACGAGCTTGAATGAGGGGCGGATTCCAATAAGCGCGTGTAAGACATTCTCGCACCGTAGCGCGAACCTCGTCCCAATCGCGTACGCGCTGAAAACACATGATCCGAGACGCATATGAGAATACGGAAGGACCACCTGGACCCATGATCCCCGAGCTGACCAGTCGTTTGCGTGCGCCCGGGTGCATGACGAACTGCGGACCAGCGGCGTGCCAGGCGTCTGGATCGGAGGCGTAGGGCTGATATGGTTTGTCTGGATACCGACTCAGTAAGGCGCGGTAGACAAGTCCGAAGAGGGCGAGGTAGACTTGTGCTGCCGTTTTGGGCGGACGACCCCTATCTGCCCTGTCCAGCCCACCCGGGATATGCACTCGCGCATCCACCTGACCGTCCGATCCCGCTTCCGAGTCGTTCCCTCTCCCAGACGCTGCGCGCCTATTCCTGCTGGCGCGGGAAGGAGTCGGGTGAAAGAAGAGGTCGTCGGCATCGGAGACGTTCTGGATTGTCTGATCGTCTTGCGGGAAGAAGTAGAATTTGGATTGGAGGGTGCCGTGATGGGAGCTTCGCAGGAAGTCGTTGAGGGTCCCGATGAGGTTGCGAGGCGCAAGATGGTGGTGGGGTGGTGTGTCATACTCCAGGTTGGGTGGATATAAGGCGTACTCGTAGAAGCTCGGTACTCGTTTGGAAGTGCCAAAGTGAAGTGGAACGGCTTTCTCTGGGTCGAGATGCTCAGCAGAAGATGGCAAGTCTCGGTCGTCTGAAGATGCAGCTCCAGTCTGTGGAAGGCTTGTGTCCGAAGTCCCTCGTTTTTGTTTTTCCTTTGAGAGTTCGCGATTGAGATCGGTGTGTAGAGGAATGGCGCGGGCGAGCATGTCAAGGATGATTTCGAAGGTCATGCGATCTGGGCCCGTGTTGGCGCGAGAATAACGCTGCTGGGCGCCTTTGAACTGGGCCAGGCAGACGTCTCTGAGGAGTCGGATCGCCTCGCAGACGTAAGCGGGTGGTGGAGTGCGGTAGACCCGTGCGAGAGCAAGAAAGTAGTTGTTGAGCTTCTTGGTCTCCATGACGATGTACCTTCCCGACTCTGGGTCTCGAGGCGGCGACAGTGGTGATGGGGACCACCACTTGCTTGAATGCTCGCTTGAGGAACGGGACGACGACGACGGCATCTGTGAGCGTTTGAAGGCCGGCCGACGCAGATCAACGAAGTCACTAGTTTGGCGATCCTGATAGTCTTGCTGGCGATGTTGAGTTGTAGATGTGCTGAAGGGACGATGCCGAGCCCAAGCGGGAGCGAGTGCGAGGAAGAGAGAGTCGCAGCTCGCCGAGGGTGGGCCGACATCGTGTAGGAGTCGCCGCCGACCAGTCCTACAGCAAGCCACCGCCATTGCCTTTGCCCCAGCCGCTGTCCCGACCATTTGCCCTTCTGTGCTGCTGAACGAAAGTGTGAATGCGTCTCCAAGAAGATCCAAGAAGAAATGAAGTCAGTGTTGGTGGGCATCGCAGTCCCATCACGTGAGGACTTGTTGAGCGCTTTCCATTTCAAAATGCCTTTTCAAAATACACATGCGGGGTTGTCGACCCGACACCTTTGTTCTTGCCTGATGCCTTCCTGAGGTTCGTTGCTTGCCCTGTCGCTGCAGCAAACCAGCACAGCTTCCTTACTTTACCCGCAGGACGGAGAGCAACAGCAGAGTATAGCACGGCGCAGACCTCGGTTCAACGGCGAGTGAGCCTCGACTGTAAAATCCGACCGCAATCCGCACTGTGTCCCCCTTGGTCCTTTCAGCTGATTTTGGTGCCCTCACTTGGAAGCTCGGGGATTCGGGACCGTGATGGAAGGCATGAGAGATTCATCAGATCCTCTGAGGTGCCCCGCATCTAGTTGTCTTGTCTCGCTGCTACCTACATCAGCTCGCCTTTCCTGACCTTCTGATTTGGTTGAGAGGCTCAGGTCTGGCCGGTTGGCTGTCATGCTCATCATCTCTTCCCTTCCTCCTCAATTAATCAAATTCTTGACTCCTATCGTGTCGCAGACTGCAGTTCCAGGTCGCAAAGGGCTGAAGGGCAGCAGCAAGGCAAATTTCAAGGGCGAAGATGGGCTTGGGATGCTCTGATCGCACAGACCAAGTTCGCAGCTCACGCAGCTCAAAGACGAAGACCGATGCGAGCCTCAACACGACATACACCTTCATGAAGCCTCTCCTGCCATGCGCCGGCCGAAGTCTTTTCGCTTCATCCTACAGATATCCAGGTGGATGCGCATCCTGCTGGTCTTGACCGTTGATGTCTTGTTCCTCTGCGTTCTTCTCCTTTTCTTCAGATATTCGGCGTCAAAATTGGCGAGTGCGAAGGGGGAGAGCAACAGAGCAACAGGAAGGGAAATATCGCCAAGAAGAGACTGGCCGTACAGCACCATCTTCAGTCGATACGAATCAATACAGCAACGCAGCGCACAGTGCACCAAGGACGCGTCAGCCGAATCAGTCATCACTTAGGGCACTGCAGCACTGTTCCGCCATAGAAAGCACGGACCAGATGGTCTTCTGACAGATGAGTACAAAAATAATGTGTAAAAAATGCTTCAAGCTCTCCCCGTTCGTTCTTCCCTTCGACCACCATCATCCAGTCCCTCCAAGGCTTCACAATATTGGAAGGGTGAGTATGATCAGACCTTCACCGCGACACTTCACACTTCCTCGTCCACTGTCACCACTGGATTACTGACTGAGCACTGTTGCCTTCCTATCGCACCTGCTACCTTTCTCATTTCTCTCTGCGTCGTCGATCATCCATGGCGATCGTTCATCTCTGCTCTCAGGCTTGCATCCAACGCAGGACAGACGCGGTTCGCGTAGACGATGTCCGATGGAGCAGGGATCCCACTCCACGGTTGCTGACTGTGGATGGGGTTCTTCAGTATCCTGCGTCCAGCGCCACTCCTCTTCCTTCACCGCCCACTACCTCGACCACCTCGGTTCATCCAACGACCTCAAGAAGGCTCAGAGCTGTGGACCCACTGCGCGCCAGCAGCTCATACTCGCATTCTCACCCCCCATCGCCGGCTGCCGAGCACGCTCAGCTCGCGCCGCCGACACTAGCCTACCCGGACCCTATTGCTGCCGCTCCATCGCGTCGTCGCGGTGGTCGTCCTCCCCCCCCCCCCCCCCCCCCCAGCTCATCTATGCCTCAGGGTACAACCATCTCGCTGCCTGGCGAGGGGCCGCTTGGGGGTGAGTTACCTCCACTTCCTCATCCACTTTCACCGTTGCATTGCTGACTGGGAACTGTTTTCTTCTTTCCTTCCGAATCTGCTACCTTGCTCCCTTCTCTCTTTTTCGTCGATCAGAAGACGAAAAGGGCGGCAAGTGAAGGTGAGTTCATATGCACAAACTGACCTTCTCTTACTTTCTCTCCCACAGGTACGGTGCCTCAAGACCTGCACGAGAACGGAGACGGCAGGTGAGCTTCATAGGCCTCGGGTTCAGACCCTCCTCATCTTAACATCTTCTACGTGTATCATCATGTTGATACATGCTTGCCTCTGTTTCTTACCCACACAGACGTTGGGGCAAGAAGACGGATGCACGGTGTTGAAACCAAGGACAGTCAAGGTGAGTAGGATCGGACCTGCTGACTTTCTCTCTCTGTCTTTCTCTCTTGCAGGGTCGGTACTCGGTGCGGTGGGCGCGGAAGCAAGAACCGCCACCAACAGGGATGGCTCGGGTGAGTCATACCAATGATTCCCATCCTCACTACCATCCTGCTATCATTCCATGAATCATGAGGCTGACTCTTTGCATCATTAACTTCTCCCAGCCGGCGCGTCAAGACTACACAACACGGACCGTGTCCGACGAAGGTGAGTGAATAGGATGTACTAACCTTCTCTTCGTTTCTTTCTGGCAGGAACCGACGGTTAAGGTGTATTCGGCTTGACTTCACTTACTCTTCCTTGCTTTATCTTTCTAACTTACACAGAACCAGACGGTAAAAGGTGAGCTCGGTATGATTCTGCTAACTTTCTCTTCCTTCATCTCTTCCAGGACCTCCAGAGAAATGGTAGATCAGAACTGACCCTGCTGACGTTCTTCTCCTTGATCTCTGACAGGGCCTGACGGAATCAGATAGATTTGCGTTCATCTTCTGACTGACAGACATTTTCCTCATTTCTCACTCACAGGGGTCTGACGGGCAAAGGTAAGTCAGGGCTGACCTACTGACCTTCCCTTCCTCTTTCTCCCTTTCTCTAACAGTACTTGATGGAGTCAAGAACGTTCGGGCTGACCTGCTAACTTCCTTTTCTCTGATCTTAGGGATCAAGCTACTAACCTTCTCTTCTCTTTCTTTCTGACAGTTCTGACAGGGCCAGGGCTGCTCGAAACGGACGGCAAGACGAACAACACGACCGGGAAGAGGATTTCGGCGACAGCGGCGGGGTGAGTTACCCTGAATGGTCTTTCCGCTTTCATTCTCCCTGAGTCCACACGGCTGAGCTTTCCACTTCCCTTCTGCAGTCCGTGCGGCTAAAGGGACAACTCGGGCGGCAAGACACAGGACACGAGACGCCTCGGAGTGAGGCGAGAACGGATGGTGTTGGCTAGAGCCGTGAAGGCACATTTCCTCCTCGCGGCTGGAGCGGCAAGACGGAGGACGACTCGGTCAAGAAGAGCACGGAGCAGGCCATCTCAGGTGAGTGCAGACCGGATCTACTCACACTCGCTTCCTTCCTTCCCACAGGGTCGGTGCGCCAGGATCAAGGTCCGCAACCTTTCCGAGACGGCTATGGTGAGTCACATGGCAACTAAAATCCTTACGTCAATGAGTGTTCACACAGCTGACTTTCTCACATCTTCATTCCTCACAGCCGGCCGGCGTGACACGAGGACTTGCGACGGCCCAGCGGACGATGATCGGTGTATGTGAGCTCAGTCGGGATCTGCTGAACTTTCATTCTTTTCTTTCTACAGGACTGACAGGCTCAGGTAAGTTTAGCTTGATTCTACTGATTTCCCGTTCTTCTCCTCCCTCACCCACACAGCACCTGGAGAGATAAGGTGAGCTTGCGCTGATGTGCTGACGTTCTCTTCGTTTCGTTCTTACAGGGCAGAGACGGGACAAGTTGAGCCGGGCTTGATTCTGCTGACTGTTCTTATCCCTCCTTCCTCTCTTCGGACCTCGACAGACAACGTAACTCAAGACTGACCCTGCTGACGTTCATTTCCTTTCTGTCTTCCTTCCTTCCAGGACCTCAAGGTACAACGTAAATCAAGGCTGACCCTGCTGACGTTTCTTTTCTTTCCTCTCTGACAGGGTCTGATCGAACGAGTAGTTTGCGCTTGATCTACTGACGCTCCCTTCATTTTTCGTTCACATGGGGGCCTCACGAGCAAATGTAATTGAGAGCTGACCAACTGACCTTCTCTTCCTCTTCCATTTTGTTTTCTGACAGGTCTCGATGTAATAAGAAACTTTCGGGCTTTCCTGCTGACTCTCTTTTCTTTGATCTTAGGGACTATGCTGCTGACCTTCTCTTCAATTCCCTTCTCACAGAGCCAGGGCTGCCCGCCGGTGCGCAAGTATCAACGTCCGCAACCTCTCAAAGACGGCTTGGGTGGGTTACATCCACTTTCTCATCGGCTTTCACCACTGCATTTCTGACTGGGGTACTGTTTCCTTCCTCCCTTCCGCACCTGCCACCTTGTCTCTTCTCTCTGCGTCATCGATCAGAAGACGGAAAGGGCGGCAATTGAAGGTCAGTCTATATGCAAGAACTGACTTTCTCTTGCTTTGTCTTCCACAGGTACGGACCCCCAAGACCCGCACGACAACGGGTACGGCAGGTGTGAGGTGAGCTTCACAGGCCTCAATTTCACACCCTTCTCATCTTCACGTCTTCAGCGTGTAGGCTCATATTGACACTTTTTGCCTCTGTTGTCACCCACACAGACGTTAAGGCAAGAGGACAGATGCACGGCGTCGAAGCGAAAGACAGTCAAGGTGAGTAGCATTGGACATGCTGACTTTCTCTCTCCTTATCTATTGCCAGGACAGTGCGGTGGGTGCGAGATCAAGACCCGCCACTAACAGAGATGACTGGGGTGAGTCATATCAACCATTCCACGAGAATCACGCAGCTGACTCTTTGCACCGTTCAATTCCTCACAACCGGCGCATCAAGACTACACAAGACGGACCGTGTCCGACGTATCACGAAGGTGAGTCAACAGGATGTGCTGACCTTCTCTTCTTTCATTTCTAAGAGCAACTGACGGGCCAAGAAAAATTAGGATCTCACTTATCCTTTTTCTTTCTTTTTCCTTCTAACTCACACAGGGCCCGACGGCGATTCTACTGACTTTCTCTTCCTTAACCTCTTCCAGGACGTTAAGTTAAAAGATGAGTCAGGGCTAACCCTGCTGACGTTCTTCTCCTTTCTCTCTCGCAGGGCCTGACGGAACAAGGTAGGTTTGCGCTTTTCTCCTGACAGTTGACACTCTCTTCATTTCTCGCTCACAGGTGCTCAACGGGCAAATGTGCATCAAGGCTGACCTACTGACCTTTTCTTCCTCCTTCTCTTTTTTCTCTGACAGGTCACGGATCACAGGACTTGATGTCGATGGAATAACAAACGTTCGGGCTGACCTGCTACTTTCTTTTCTTCTACCGCAGGGATCATGCTACTGAATTTCTTCTCTCTCCCTTTCTGGCAGATCCAGGGTTGTCCGCAACTCGGACGGCAAGACGAATAGCACGGCCACTAACTTTATCTTCATTTCGTTCTTACAGAGACTGGCGGACCAAGGTGAGCTGGACTTGATTCCGCTGACGTTCTTTTCCTTTCTTCCTTCCCCTTTTCCTTCCTTTTTTCCAGGACCTCAAGGTACAACATAAATTAAGGCGGAACCTGCTGACCTTCTTCTCCTTTCTCTCTGACATGGTGACGGAACCAGGTAGGTTTGCGTTGATCTCCTGACTGACAGACTCTTCATTTCTCGCTCACAGGGGCCTGAGTCATGACTCATGACGGGCAAAGGTAAGCTAGGGCGACGTACTGACCTTCTCTCCCTCTTTCTTTTTCTTCTCTGACAGGACTCGATGGAACCAAGAACGTTCGGGCTGACTTGCTGACTTTGTTTTCTGCTTCTTAGGGATCAACCTGCTAACTTTCTCTTCTCTTCCTGTCTTACAGAGCCAGGGCTGCCCGGAACTCGGACAGCAAGACGAACAAGACGGTCGGCAAAATCATCTCGGCGACAGGCGAGGTGAGCATCATTGATTGAATGATCTTTCCCCTTTCATTCATTCTGCTTGAGTACACGCCGCTGAGCTTCCTATCCAATTTCCTTCTGCAGTCCGTGCAGACGAAGGGACGACTCGGACGGCAAGACCCAGAACGCGAGACGAGAAGGGACGAAGAGGCGCCAAGGCCTCTCACACAGACAGTTCATCGAGGTGGCAAGACGAGGACGCTGCAAGACGGCTTTCGGCTACCTCACGGACAAGGTCAATGTGAGTATAGTCGCAGTTCAGACCCATCTCAGCTTCACATGTTCTCTGGGCGTCGACTGATGTACACCTCGATTTAACTCTTTGCTGTGTAGACAGAGTCAAAGGACGGAACGACGAACGAAGGCGACAGACTGAAATATTACTAAGGTGAGTAGCATTGGAAGTACTGACCTTGCCTTTCTGTCATTCTCTACAGGGTCGGCGCGCCAGGATCAATGTTCGTGACCTCTCTGAAACGGCGTGGGTGAGCTATATCACAGCTTTCATCCTAACGTCCATGAGTGTTCACAGTTCACACAGCTGACTTTCTCACATCTTCATCCCTCACAGCCGGTGCGACGTGACGAGGCCTTGAGACGGCCCCGGCGGACGATGGAGAAGGTCTAGCTGAGATCGTAGTGCTGGATTGTGGTGGTCCCTGCGATGTTTACGCTAGCTGAGGTGGTGATGGCTGAGATGCATTTTTACGGCCGAGAGATTAGATAAGCTTTGAGAGAGCACGTGGGTGATTTTCCTTGGTAAAAAGTAGCCACCAGTCACCACCCACTCACTCACTCACTCACTCACTCACTCACTCACTCGAAATCCATGCGGTACGAACCCCACACGACCTCGCTCACTTCCGCGGCATGGACCGCGACGTCGCTGAGGCGCTGATGAGGGGCGAGGGCGTCACTTTGTACGAGGCGCCGCCGAAGCTTCATGCTTCATGCTTCCTCGCTCCTGCTGGAATTTCTACCGGCAGCAGCATGATGATGATCGATGAGGAAGCCCTCCGAGTTCCGACTGCCTTGCCCTGATCCCGTCCACAGAGGAGGGGATATGCTGTTCAACACCACATCCTCGACATGCCGACGGCACAGGTTGGCGGAAGGCCCAGCGGAAGCAAGAAAAGGTTCTAGCGAGCTGGAAGCCATTTTCATGCGCATGGATCCTGCCTGACTGGAATCCATGTGGGTTCTGTCCACTAGACCGTCATCTTTCTGGAACGCTGGAACCATGATATGATCTGCAATCTTCTAAGCTCGCTGAACTCCTCTCTCCGTCCGTCTTCTGAGTTCTGATGTTATTACCAGTTCATCTTCCCAGGCCAGCCCATGCGAAGGCGCACAAACAAGCGTCCAAACCTCGCGCATCCCGTCGGAAACGGTGTCCCAGGTCGACAAGCTGAACATGCTCCCATATCGATGCCCCGTCCCACCTCGCGTCCCTAAATCCACGCGGTCCCAGAAGGACGGTGAGGAGGCTCGACTGTTTACCCGGTGGACGTCTAGCTATCTGTCAATTGACGCCTTGACGTGTTTGACGTGTTGACAGCTCTTCCTCCCTCCTCTGCCTCTTATATATGTAAGGCACCCCACCCCCTGTCCTATCTGTTCAAATTCACTCTCTATTCCCTCCCCCTTCTTCCTTCAGATCCCCAATTCTCCGTGACCCTGATTAGCACCAAGATGACTTTCACGGAGCGTAACCAGGAGGGCCAGCAAGTAAGCAAGACCCGCCAGCCTATCGACGAGGACAAGCTGAACGCCTACCTCGCCGAACATTTCCCCACGATCACCACCCCCGTCCTCGTCAGCCAGTTCACCACCGGTCAGTCCAACCCGACCTACCTCCTCACAGATGCCGAGAGTAAGCGCTTCGTCTTGCGCAAGAAGCCACCGGGCTCTCTCGTGTCGCGTACCGCTCATGCCATCGACCGTGAATGCCGTATAATTCAGGCTCTGGACAAGTACAATGACTCGCTTTCTCCGTCTTCATCCTCGTCTGGAACCATCCATCCAGACGCCGTACCCGTGCCGAAGGTGTTGAGCTATGTCGAAGACGCCGATATCCTCGGAACTCCCTTCTACATCATGGACTTCATCGAAGGCCGAATCTTCACGGACGTCCGAATGCTCTCGATGTCCACATACGAAGACCGCCAAGCAGCCTGGGACAGTGCCATTCGGATCCTGGCCAATCTGCATCGCATCGATTCGACCCAGATCGGACTGGCAGAGTACGGGAAGCAGGCTGAGTTCTATCCACGGCAACTCAAGACGCTTTCTGTGGTCGCCAGTCAGCAGGCTCAAGTCGAGAACCGGACGACGGGCGAGAAGGTGGGAGCAATTCCTGAGTTTGAGAGGTTGACGGAATGGTTTGGTGAGAACTTGCCTGCGGATGAGAATCGGGTACGTACAGCTGGGATCAACTCAGATCTTCAAACGAAAGTGGTGCTGTCAGCTGAGCTGAACATGCTTGATCCTCACAGATCGTACACGGAGACTACAAGATCGAAAATCTCGTAAGTAGCCCATAGGAAAGTGCGGAAGTAACGCGTCCGACTTCCCTCTCACCACTTTCATCTATGGTACGCGTCCCGCACAGATCTTCCACCCCACCGAACCACGCGTCGTCGCCGTCCTCGACTGGGAACTCTCCACCCTAGGCCACCCCCTTTCCGACCTAGCCAACCTCCTTCAGCCCTTCTCCCTCCCCTGCACCATCCCACGCGAGGCCTTGTCCGACTTACGACGGCGTCTACACTCTCCCAAGGAGATCATGCGTGCCGCTTTGGAGCGCGGGGAACTCATCATGTTGCTCGGTGGGCTGGAGGAGTTGGACAGGAAGTTGAGGGAGCAGGGTGAGGAGAGTGTGTTGCCTGTCCCAGGGAAGACGGAGTTGATGAGGAGGTACTGCACTGATGCGGGGCGGCCATATCCACTGTCCAACTGGACGTACTGCGAGGCGTGGACTTGGTTCCGGGTGAGTCAAACCCTCCTCCTTTCAAAGCGTCTCTTGATTTCCTTTTCTCACACAGGTCCTTTCGTGCATGGTACAGGTCGCTGTGATGGCCCAAGGCATTGCCGCACGCGTAGCTAAGGGGCAGACATCCTCGGCCCAAGCACAAATGATTGCTTCCAAATTCCCAGATGCAGCTCGATATGTCGCAGGGGTCATCGAGAGCAACGCCCCCAAGTCATCGACCCTGCCTGTGGCGGCAGCCGATTCTGACTCGGACTGAGAGGCATTCGCTTCCTTTGAAAATTTCTCTGCAGAGATCCCAACTGGACTCCTGTATACACTACGACTCTGACAACCCCACCTGTACTTGTAGGAGTGCCTCTGTTTGGAATCCAAGTCGTACATCTGAACTGCATGCTGAGAGAGAGTGAAGGTGACCGGCTCGGATGTGTGCGATAGCCGGTCCTGGTTCTCCTCCTCGATCTGTGGGGGAAAGAGCCATCACCTTCTTGAATCTTGCTGCACAACCACCACCTTCCCTCCCTCCCTGTCCTGTCTCCAAAGGCAAGAATATCAAAGATGAGCTCCGAAGACAGCAGCGATCCCAAACAGGAAGGCCAGGAGTTCGGCAAGATCCGCCAACCCATCAACGAAGACAACCTGAACGCCTACCTGTCCAAACACGTCCCCAGCATCGCATCCCCCGTCGAAGTCCGTCAGTTCACCTATGGACAATCCAACCCGACCTATATCCTCACCGATACCAAGGGAGCTCGATATGTCCTTCGCAAGAAACCACCGGGTACACTGCTCTCGCCCACTGCGCACGCTATCGATCGCGAGTTCCGCATCCTCCAGGCTGTCGGGAAGTACAATGACTCTCTACCTTCCTCTTCCTCCTCTTCTTCCGCGAAACCGCACGAAGACGCCGTCCCCGTACCCCGCGTCTACTGTCTCTGCACCGAGAACGAAGTCATCGGAACACCCTTCTACATCATGGATTTCGTCGAAGGCCGAATCTTCTCCGACGTCCGCATGCTCTCCATGCTCACCTACGAAGACCGTCTAACAGCATGGAAGAGCGCCATTCGAACAATCGCGAACTTGCACCGGATCGATCCTATGCAGATCGGATTGGACGGGTATGGGAAACGGTCGGATTTCTATCCGAGGCAGTTGAAGGCGCTCTCTACGGTTGCGGGAAGGCAGGCGGAGGCGCAGGACGCGGAGACGGGGGAGAAGGTTGGACCTATTCCGGATATGGAGAAAATCACCAATTGGTTCAGTAAGAACTTGCCGGCGGATGAGAATCGGGTATGTGCTGCCATCCCCTTTGCTCTTGATCGATCTTTCTTCTTTTGCATTGCGGAAATCTGACGCGCCCCTTCCATTTCTGAACACCCAGATCGTGCACGGAGACTACAAGATCGACAACTTGGTAAGACATCCCCCTCTCCCTGGATTTCCATTCTCGATGGGGACAATTCTGATACCTTTTACTCTACAAATTTCCAGATCTACCACCCCACGGAACCCTACGTAATCGCCGTCCTCGACTGGGAACTCTCAACCCTCGGCCACCCACTCTCCGACCTCGCAAACCTCCTCCAACCCTTCTCCCTCGACTGTACAATCCCGCACTCACCCCTCTCCGAGATCCGGCAACGTCTGCACGATCCTGAAGAACGGATCAATGCCGTGCTCGAGAGGGGGGAGTTGATCTTGATGATGGGAGGGTTGGAGGAGTTGGAGGAGAAGGTGAAGAGGGAAGGTGGGGAACGGGTTAGTCCGTTGCCGGGGAAGAATGAGTTGATACGGACTTATTGTGAGCAGGTTGGGAGGGCATATCCGATTCCTGTTTGGACGTATTGCGAGGCTTGGGCTTGGTTCCGGGTGAGTTTTTTTTTCCCCTTTCTCTTCAAAGCCCCGGCGTTCTCCTATACTCACACTTTTGTTCGCATGGGGTGATTATTGCAGCTCGCGGTCATTGCACACGGCATCGCAGCACGCGTCGCGAAGGGCCAGGCCTCCTCAGGCGAGGCACAACTGTACGCGTCCAAGTATCCAGATGCAGCTCATAGCGCCTGCGTCGTCATCGAGCGCGATCAACCGGGCGCTCTGGCCAGGCTTGAGGCGTCCACGCCTAAATTGTGACGACTCTCACCAACGAAACTCAAAAGAAAAAAAAAAGAAGACGAGGAGCGAGCAGGGTGTGGATGATCCCTTGCGGCGCTCGGGATTGATCAGGTCGCGTCAACATCTTCATCTTCCAAAAAGCTGGACCATTCTCTCATCCCAACACTTTCTCACCAGGTCCGATTCTCCCTAGCATCCTTCAAGGCAATCCCATCCGACTAACGTTTATCGTGTTTTTCCCTTTGGGCAGGTTTGCAGATGAACGGTAACATTGCAATGCGTGTGTATCGTGTATGGTGAACAATGGATGAGTGAGATGTGTGAGCAGACTAAAGAAAGCGGAAATGCATACCGAACGAGCGACAGCGGACGACCACCCCACCAGTTTACGAAAGAGGAGGAGCGACGATGTACGGGAAGATGTGACTGGCCCATAACCTTGAGCGATTCAGCGCAAGTCGACGACCATCAACTTCGCCTCTGGGTCAAGTCGGACGTGCCCATGTAGCGCATCTGTGTACAAAGCAGGAATGTCGTCCCCCGTCTCGGACACGTGCGGGTGGAAGAGACCTGGCGCCCGGCACTGTATTCAACGAAAAAGGGGGTAAAAAGTGAGCAACAGATGAGGGGAGACATTTTGCACGTGTCTCGAGGAAGGGAGGGGGGGAGGGAATACGTACGTGCATGATGGTTTGGACTCCGTGCGGGTCTGTCAATCGGAAGAGACCAAACGAAGGTTCATGTCGCGGTGCACACACAATTGCAATGGCCTATCCCCCCAAATTACCAAGCGCACCAGAACAAGAAAAAAAAGTCAGCCATCCCCAGCCGCCCAAAGAAAAAGTCACAAGCAGTGTTGAAGGACAGCTCACCTCCGGAGTCATAGCCTGAAAAGAACAATGCGTATGCAAATCCAACGAGCTCAAGAACGCACTCTGCGTTGGGTGGGTATGGATCCAGCCCACAGTGACCAAATCATGCTCCTCTTGAAAAGCCCAGATCGCCTCCTCGTCATGCGTCTCGCAACGATCCGACCCGCCGCTCTGCGCAGGTACCGTCAGATGGGTGACCACAAACGCACTTTCCGAGGTTCGCAGTTTGCCCATGAGGAGGGCACAGGTCTCGATGTCGTTCTCTGTGTTTTCACGGGCGAGGGCGAGGAAGATGGAGAGGACGCGGGTGGGGAGGATGACGGTTCGGAGAGGGGTGCCGCCCTCGGTGAATGCTTTTCAAACCCAAGCGGAAAAAAGGAATAAAGGGTAAGGCACAAGGTTTCCCCAAATTTTCCGTAAGAGAGGGATGATAACATACCAATAGCACCTGCGTCCATATTCCCATTCATCGAGGGTGTAGACGCGGGCGGAGCCGTAGCTCGCGAGGAGATGATACTTCCCCTCGCCGACGCAGCAGCAGCAGCCGCCTTCCGTTCCAACTCTTCCATCTCCTTCCGACTGGCCTCCAATGCCCATGCAAGCTGTGCCTCTTCTTCCTCCGTGGCGCTCCGTTGTGGGCGTGGGGGACGTTGGCGTTGTGGTAAGGCAGGACTGGGTCCAGAGGTGGAAGTCGAAGTCGAAGGAGGTGGAGCAGAGTGTCTGCCTAATGTGAGAAGTTGAGTCGCATGTCGTTCCAATCGTGACCCGCCGCCATCGGGATCATTAGTGTATAAAGCCGGTCCTGATGTTGTAATACTGAGGTTGTCAAAGTCAGCCGTGGGAGCGCGTTGAGGGAGTGAAGGTACAGACTGATGGAGTGCTGGAGGTTGAGGAGGTTGTGGGATTGATATTTGAGTCAATGATTTGGCGGGACGGGGAGGACCTGGCTGTGCTGATCCGCCGATCGGTCTGGGGCCTAGGACGGCAGGCGGACGACCCTGTAGAGGAGTATTCGGCGCCGAGGTTGAGCCCGTGCTAGGCGTGGAAGTCGCAGGCGGTAAGAGCGGTTGAGAAGGCGGTGGTGTGGCAGACCAGGGAAAAGCCTGCTGCTGCCTCGCGGACACAGGAGGTAGTGTCATATAATAAGATTCTCCCAATGCGGTGCGTGGAGCGAAACCTTGCCCAGACTGATCGGGAGTCATGGATATTGAATCTGCTGTCTGTTGTCGTTTTGAAGAGGCTGCATATGAGTTTGATGATTTCTGGGTGGAGGATCGGCGGAGGATTGGGTAGGCGAAGCGGTCTTGTTGGGAAGAGGAGGAAGAGGAGGAGGCTGCCCATGGTTCGAGGGAAGACTGTGTTGAGGCTGCGTACGGGATGGATGAGGGCGGGAGGGTGTTTGAGTATGTGATGGAGGTTGTCGAGGTGCTGCTGCTGCGGGAGGAGGAAGAAGCATTATTTGCGATGGTAGGTGGGGCTGCATCGTATCCGAGGATGGAGCGTACGTCGAATGATTCTGTGGTGGGACGTTCTGGTTTCCGACGTGTGAGGGTGGACTGCTGATATGATGATGATGATGATGATTCTTCTGGCTGTGGTGGTGGAGGTTCTTGTTCTTCTGCCTGTGGTGGTGGGATGGAGATGGCGGTGGGTATGGAATCGATGTCCTTGATTTTTGGATGAGCAGCCTTCCATTTGTCGTAGTTGTCGATGAGGATGGGTTTGCATTCACTGATCTTGTCGAGGACAGCCTGTGCATCCTGTTTGACCTTGTTGCGTTGTTGGAGCGAGAGATCTGATTTCCATGCTGGGTGTTTGTTGGGGATGAGGTCTACGAGCAAGCGTGCTGCTTTTGCGAGACAGATGAATGCGTGTTCGTAGTCGGCTGCTTGGAGGTATGAGTCAGCCTGTGTGCGTAGACCGTGTGCGCCTGCGAGTAGTCTGTGGATGGGGATGGCGGTGTTGAAAATGGTGTCTGCGTGGGTGGTTGCTGCGTCTGCGAGTTCCTTGATTGTTGCTGGCCGTGTTTCTGCTGTTGGAGCCACCTTCTTCGCTCTGAATACGGAGGGAATTGGCAGATGAAAGGTGCGCTGCTGTCTGTCTGTCATCCTCTTTGCTGTCCTTGTCGTGGTCGCTGTCGTGGTCGCAGTTGAGGTTGAGGTTGAGGTTGAGGGTCAGTGCGAGGTATGGAAGTCACTGCCTCAGCTTCGGGGGAAGGTGGTGTTGGTCTCTTGCGCTTATAATCTTTATTCGGCCGATAGAAACTACAAACATCACGTGCACCCATCACCTTAACCCCCTACTCAGTCAGTGTATGCACGCACCCACCTCACCCTCACCCTCACCCTGACCACCACCATCTCTCCTCCCAGCGAAAACAAGGGTCATAAGGAAAGATGACAAACCGCAACGGCCGCAGAGGCCAGCAGCAGCAAGATGCCGTCCAGAACGAATCCCTCTTCCGCTCAGCCACCATGAGCCTCATCCAGCTCTACATCCCCTCCGAAGTATGCCACTCCACCGTATACGAACTCGGTCAGCTCGGAAGCGTACAGTTCAAGGACCTCAACCCAGACGTAACCCCCTTCCAACGCACCTTCGTAGCAGACGTACGCAGGATTGACGAACTCGACCGTCGGGTTCGCTATCTGTACGACAACATCGATAAGCATGGCATCACCGTTCGTCCACTCGAATCAGCCCTGCCCTTCGTCAACTCCTCCTTCGACCAGCAAGGGCAGCAGGGCAGCAGTGGTACCATGGACAACACAGGCGGATCATCTCCTCAGATGCTTGACGAACTCTCCACCCGTCTCCGCTCCTACGAAGAACGTCTCTCCCAGATGAACTCCTCCTACGACTCCCTCCAGAAGCGGCTCCAGGAACTCGAAGAAGCTAAGCACGTCCTCCGCGAGACCGCTGTCTTCTTCGATCAGGCTGAGGGAAGGCACGAGCAGATTCGTACCAGCACCGCTGATGACGACGACAATCAGCCTCTCCTCGCTGGTGACGTCGAAGGTCGCAACTTTGGATCTCGCAACCGTGATCCTAGCCAGGGTAACGAATCTGGATTCGCCAGCTTTGACCTTGAGTGAGTACTCTCCTCCCGTCGATTCAATCTGAAACACAAACTAAATATTACTTCTCACACAGATTCGTCGCAGGCACCATCGACCGCTCCCGCATGGCCACCTTCGAACGCATCCTCTGGCGAGTCCTCCGCGGCAACCTCTACATGAACTACGCCGAAATCGCCGAACCCTTCGAAGACCCCAATCGCGAACAACCCCTCCGCAAAAACGTCTTCATCATCTTCGCCCACGGTGCCGAGCTCCTCGCCAAGATCCGCAAAATCTCAGAATCAATGGGGGGCACGCTGTACCCGATCGACTCCAACCCTGCCCGTCGTGAGGATGCTCTTAGGGACGTCTCTGCTCGGATTGAGGACTTGAACAATGTTCTCTACTCTACCAATGCCACTCGTCGGACCGAGCTCGTCCGGGTCGCTGAGTCCATCTCTGCCTGGGCCGATGTGGTGCGTAAGGAGAAACTCATCTACAACGCGATGAATCTCTTCCTGTACGATGCCCGTCGCAAGACGCTCATCGCAGAAGGATGGTGCCCGACCTCGGATCTGCCTTCAATCCAACTCGCCCTCCGTCGAGCAGCCGAGAACGCAGGAACCGCAGCCTCGGTCCAACCTGTCCTTCAGGAGTTGCACACCACGGCTGAACCACCTACGTTCCATCGGACCAACAAGTTCACTGCTGCGTTCCAGAACATCATCGATGCTTATGGATATGCATCATACCAGGAAGTCAACCCGGGTCTCTTCACCGTCATCACTTTCCCCTTCCTCTTCGCCGTCATGTTTGGTGACGTCGGACATGGTACACTCATGTTCCTCGCCGCCCTGGTGATGTGCATCTGGGAGAAAAAACTTGCGAAGGCGAAAGTCGGAGCGGCGGCTGGTGTGGGTGAGATCTTTGATATGTTCTTCTATGGACGATACATTGTTCTCCTCATGGGTGCCTTCTCCATCTTCACCGGATTCCTCTACAACGATATCTTCTCCAAGTCGATGCATCTCTTCCACCCGGGTTGGAAGTGGATCCGTGGCGATGGCGAGTTGACGGCTGTCAAGCTGGACCACACCTACCCGTTCGGATTGGATCCTACCTGGCACGGCGCTAATAACTCGTTGGTGTTCACGAACTCGATGAAGATGAAGATGAGTATCATCCTCGGTGTGCTCCACATGAGTCTTGCCATCTTCCTCCAGGCTCCGAATTTCATCCACTTCGGACAGGAGTTCAGTCTCTGGGCCGAGCTCATTCCGCAGATCACCTTCTTCTGGTCCCTGTTTGGTTACTTGACGATTGCGATCATCTTCAAGTGGGCCACGAACTGGTACGAGACGGACGCGGCGGGTGTCGTCTTCCGTAACAACCCACCTTCGCTCCTGAACATGCTCATCTACATGTTCCTCAGCCCGGGCAATGTTGACAAGGAGAAGGAACTCTACCCTGGTCAAGCCTTCGTTCAGACCGTCCTCTTGCTTGTCGCGGCGATCTGCGTGCCCTGGATGTTGATTGCGAAGCCGTACATCATGTATCAGAAGAATAAGGCTCGTAAGGGAGCTGGATACCGGGCTGTGGGTGGACAGGAGGGCGAGGAGTTACCTTCTCACCACGGTGGTGGTGGTGGAGGTACGGGCTTGTTGGATGATGATGATGAGGAGGAAGCTGGACATGCTGCTGGTGGGAATGGAGCTTCGTCGTCTGCTGCGGCTGCTGCGGCTCATGACGGTGGAGGAGGAGGAGGAGGGGGACATGGACATGGGGAAGAGTTTGAGTTGAGCGAGGTCATCATTCATCAGGTTATTCACACTATTGAGTTCTGTCTTGGATGTGAGTTTTTCAATTCTTTTCCGCTACCTTGTCTAGGTGTAGCTCCATACTGACACTGGACCTCTCCCTCCTTTTTGATCGCCAGGCATCTCCAATACGGCCTCCTACCTGCGTCTCTGGGCGCTCTCCCTCGCCCACGCCCAACTGTCCGAAGTGCTCTGGACGATGACCCTGGCCAACGTCTTCGGCATGACAGGCGTCACCGGCACCCTGGCCACCGTCTTCGCCTTTGCGCTCTTCTTCGTGCTGAGTATTGCGATCTTGGTGTTGATGGAAGGGTTGAGTGCGTTCTTGCATGCGTTGAGGTTGCATTGGGTTGAGAGTGGGTCGAAGCATTACCAGGCGGCGGGGTATAAGTTTACGCCGCTTAGCTTTAGGGACGAGGATGAGGAGTGAGGAGCTTTCTCTCTGTCTCTTTATTCCTTCCATCTCTCCACTTCTTGTGGGCCCCTCCCTCCCCTATATCCCAATTCACAAAGTCCCCTCCAAAGTGTCTGTCATGGTCCCCTCTTCCGCCCTTCCACTCTCCTTTCACTCTCTCCCTTTCCTAACCAACTCATCGAAATACAAATTGTCTTTGGAAACCATTCATTGAACAGTTCGGAGGGGGTGAGATCATCCATGGTGGGCAGGAAGAGACCCAGAACAGGCGCTAGATAATAAACCGAATATCCCTCCTCCTACTCCAACATAGCCCTCATCCCCCTCGAGACCTTCGTCTGCGCCGCCGGATGTCTCGCCAACTCATTAGGAACCCGACTAACAGGACTCCTCCCAATCTCCATCTTCAAATCATACATAACCTCCTCATCACCCCCATCCAAAAACGTGACCGCCGTACCCCTCTTACCCGCCCTACCCGTCCGTCCGATCCGATGCACGTACGCCTCGATCGCGTTGCTCATCTGGAAGTTGATCACGAGGGAGACGTTGGGGACGTCGATTCCGCGGCCTGCTAGGTCGGTTGCTACTAGGACGGGACAGTCGCCTGAGCGGAGGGATTCGAGGGCTGCTTCGCGTTGGGGTTGGGTCTTGCCGGAGTGTAGGATGGCCGTGCTCCACTGGTGATAGCAAAAAAAAAAAAGGGGGGGGGGGGAATATGGGTCAGCTTTCCACTGCGAGGGTTTGTGGGAGGAGACAGAGAGATGTTGATGAACGTACCCCGGCATTCTGGATATACCTCCCAATCATATCCGCCGTCTTCTTCTGGTTGACAAACACGATTATAGGCGGCTGGAACCCACTCGACAAGATCGAAAGTAGACGAGCCCTGGAAAAAGGCAGGGGAAAAAACGGGGGTGTGTCAGTTGGGAAATAACATATCTCTTCGTTTCGTGGCCGGCACCGCAGATACCACGGCGCCGGAGAGTGGTTGGACTTACTTCTTCTTCTCTTCGCCATTGATGAATTCGACGTTCTGCTCGACCGTGCCGACGGCCTGGTTGGCATCGCCAATTGTGATCGTTGCCGGCCGGCGGAGGTAGGTACGTGCGATTCTCTCGACGGAGGGAGGCATCGTCGCCGAGTAGAGCACTGGCAGGGAGGGCAGTAGAAGAAAAGGGGAGGGGGATCAGTTTCCTGGCACGAGGAACATGAGCAAGGACACCCATAAACTCACTCGTCACACGATACTTCTGCACCTTCCCTTCCCCTCCTCCCCCACCGCCCAACCGACTCAACGGATCCTCCGCATCCTCCGTATCCGGCTTCAAATTACTAACCGGCAAACTATCCAGTATAAAATTCAACTGTTCCTCCCAACCCTCATTCACCATCCGATCCGCCTCGTCCATGACCACATACGTACACTGACTCAACACGACCACATGTCTCTCCAGCAAATCTTTCAATCTGCCTGGGGTGGCGATGATGATCTCGCATCCGTTCCGGAGGTTGTGGGCTTGGTCTTGGAGGTCTCGACCTCCGACGATAGAGACGCAGGTTAGGTTGAGTTCGGAGGCGAATTTGTTGGTCTCTGATTCGATTTGTTGGGCTAGTTCGCGGGTTGGGGCCAGGATTAGGGCGTAGGGTCCTAGATGTCGGTTCTCGTCTGTGAGGGGCGGGAGGTCGGAGATGTATGCGAGCATGGGGATCACGAAGGAGGCTGTTTTTCCCGAACCTGGTGTTGAAAGAGAGAAGAATTAGTCCAAGTTTGATCTTCCAACCGCGTGAGGATCGGCGCAAGGAAGGAAGGCCACTCACCCGTCTCCGCAATCCCAATCAAATCTCGATTCTGCAATCCAATAGGAATAGCCTGCCTCTGAATCGGACTAGGATCCTTATACCCAATCGTCTCAATAGCCTGCAAGATCAACTGCGGAATACTGCTCTCCTTCCAACTCCTCAACGGACGAGGAATATTCCCACCCCGAGCAGCAATCGCGAAATCTTCCCTGAAGATCCTCCAATCTCGTTCGGCCATATCTTCCAACTTCTTCTCGGACCAGTGGAGTTCTTTGAGGACCTTCCGTCCTGCTGCTGCTTCTGCTGCAGTGCTATTTTGGGACGAACCACGGTTCCGATGATCCGGATCGACAGATTGTGCACTACTACTTTGTCCCAAGGGACGAGCGGAGAAGGTGAGTGCTGCAGATTGGTAGATGGGGTTGATTCGTTCGGAGGTATCTTCGTCCTTATCCCAATCAAAGACGAACTTCTTGTCGCCTGTCTTGCGCTTCTTCTTGAGGGGTAGACCGTTGGATCCTAGATTTGCTGAGGTCGTCTTTTGTGGAGGTGGGTGGGATGAGGAGGAGCCGTTGTTGTTGGAGGGGTGGCGGGTGGATGAGGGATGGGTAGGTGGTCCCCAATTGCGATTCCCGTGTCCATGTTCATGTCCTCCTCCATTCCGCCCGTCCTGATAGCGATCCCTGTCCCTGTCCCTCCGATCCTGCGCAGGCCCCGCGGAACCCGAGGCAGCAGGCAACGATACAGCCGCAGAAGAATGGCCGAGGTACTTAGCTCGAATCAAAGCCTGTTCCGCCTCAGACAATCCATTCCCACCTCCTGCCTCTTTACTCCCATCCTTCTGCTGCTGCGCCCCATTGGTATCAGCCGCCTTGGCCTTCTGCTGCAAACGTTCCTTCTCTGCGTTGGCAGCAGCTTGTTCACGCTCTTGAGCCAGTCGTGCACGTTCGGCCTTGGAGAGGAACTTGGGTTTTACTGCTGCTGCTTCTCGTTGGGCTTTGAGGAGGTCGTCCACGGAGAGCGGAGTCTTGCGCGACATTCTTCTCGCTACTTTCCTTGTTGAGGTGGCTGGTCAAGTTGTGGATGCGATCCGATGATGGTGGTCGTGGAACAGGAAGGAAGTGGAAGAAATTCCGAAATGTGGACCATGTGCACGAGCATACAGAAGCATCACAAACACCATATGCACACAGGATGGCAGCACAACGGAGCTCCAAGGAGAAAGAGAGGAAGAAGATGCATTTGCGTATGTGATGTATCTAAGAGAAGAGAAAATTCGAAGTATGGTCTGTCGATTAGGAGACTGCTTGAGAAGTTGAAGGTCCAAAGAAGGCCCGAGTCCTTATTTGCGATGAACGTTTCACCAGATGAAAGGAATCATGCGCTTGCGGTTACGAGGGTAGTCCTTGAACTCCTTGCGGTAGTTGCGGTGCTTCTTGTCTGCCCAGGCTGCCATCTGCGGGTGGCAGAGTAAGAAGGGGTATGAGACAGAGGGAAGGTATGAGATTGATGAGAAGGCACTCTGACAACGTACCTGGACTGCTCCGACGATGGCAAAGAGACCAACAGCGGGCGAGAGGGTGAGGAAGGTGAGGGCCAACCAAGAGGTGATTTCCTAAAACCACAAGAACACTTGTTCAGGCACATGCCGTAGCTTCGGAAAGGTGACGCTCTTTGGGGAATATACTCACAAAGAAGTAATTGGGACTGGTAACCAACTCAAACGCTCCTCCGCGTGGGATCTTGCGAACGCGGGTACCCTTAGGCCTCAACCACATCAACTGGAGATGAGAGAACAGGTTGCCCAACTCGGCAATGACCCAGATGGAAGCTCCGATGAGGAGGTAGGTCTGGTCGTTGAGGAGGGCGAAGGGGGACGAGGGTGCGATCTTGGCGAGGGCGGAGCGAGAGGTGGAAGGGCTGTAGAGGAAGAAGGCGATGAAGACTCCTCCGAGACCCCAGTAGTGGAATGAGTTTTTGAAGACGTTGAAGAAGGGCATGGTGTCGTTGGAGAAGCTGTTTTCATGAATGTGAAGCGAGGGGTCAGCCTGATTTCGATCTGCGCGCAAATTCAGCAGGAGAGAAGGGAACGTACCGATGGATGAAGAGGGTCTCGAATTCTCGCTTGATGTAGTGGAGGACGACGAGGGAGAGTGCGAGGCTGGTGGTGAAGATATGTGAGTGAGTGAATGAGTTGCGACAGATTGAGGAGAGAGAGGGAGATACTCACGTCTGTACCTGGGATGGTTCGAAGGGAGCTGATCGATGGAGAGTGGGTGCGAGGAAGTAGAAGAGAGGGTGGATGATGATGGGCCCAGCATATTCGATCAAGAAGACAGTCCTCCAGCTGATCTGTGGTCCGAGGTCCTTGAGATCTACTTCTGTGCCTTCATTGATGCCGAGTGACTGGAGAGTCTTTTCGTCTCCGGTGATGGTTTTTCCTGAGAGGGAGATGCGCTGTCGTGATGGGTGTAGTTTGGGGACTTGAGCGTGGATTGCGTGTTTGAGGTTTGCGAGTGTTGGGTGTGAGTTTGGGAGGGTGAGGGTGATTGGGAATTTGGAGGATGTTGCTGATATGCGCGCCTCTCCTGCCTTTGCCTTGGAAGCGCGTTTCTGGACTGTGAGCTGGAATGTCATTGTAGCTTCAGATGAGGTGGTGGTGGTCCAGAAGAAGAAGTGAGTGAGTGATCTGTGCGTAGCTTTGGGATCGGCAACTTCTCGGCCCGAAGGTCATCGGATAAACTCATGAAGATCACCACCACCTTCCCCAAAGACAGAGAGAGAATGGATTGACCACCTCGAACAGCGAGCATTATATGCGTGACGATGAGGATCACAGGAGGAGCACCAGCCAGAGTAGCAACACGCTTAGCAACAAGACGCAACTTACAGCATCACTCAGCCAACATCCTCCATCTCTTCCCCTTCCTCTCCCTCCTCACAGCTCACATCCTCTTCTTCTGTCTCCTACCCCTACCTTTACACCCCATCAGAACTAAAACTTACGTAGACGAAAACGCTCTCCAACCAGCACAGGCTAACTTACACTGGGGATGGGATCAGGTCACAAAAGCAGACTCAATCGCTCATCAGGTCGCAAACTTGGCTCTCACCTCTTCAGCTAATAGTACCAGGTGCGCTCCTTCCCTCAATCATCACTCGCTCAATGCGCATACACTCACCCTTCTATCACTGAACAGCCGCGCAGAAACTCTCCGCGCACTCTTCGCATCCCACGGCCTCCCATCCTTCACACAGTCATACACCTACCCGACCCCACCAACCCTCTTCCGTCCCTCCTCCTCAAAACTAAGCGGAACAAACACCTACGCCCTCTTCCGCTCCCCACGCACAGACGGCCGCGAAGCCATCCTCATCACAGCAAGCTGGAAGAGTCGCTGGAATGGCTTCCACGATCCTGATCTCGAGCTGCCTTGGACTGTAGCTGCTAATTTAGCTGCGACCGGGTTGAAGGATGGGGGTAAGGCCGGTAAGGAAGGTGCCGAGACTGCGTATGAGAGGTTGAGGTTGCGGAAGAAGGTCAATGTTAGGGGTGTGGCCAGTGTCATTGCGCTCTCTGAGTATCTGAGTCGTGAGTTCTACTTCTACCGTTTCTTTTCTCACCTGTCCGCATTGGGCTCACATGCTAAATCCGGTTGCTTCGCAGAATCACTTCATCACAGCAAAGACATCATCTTCGTCATCTCTGACGGACATCTCGACGGCATGCAAGCCTGGGCATCAACATACTTCAACGACAACGACCCTACCACTTCCTCCGCCCAGATCGACGAACTCCACCCTTCCGTCCTCGGCCGCCGAATCTGGACTTCCATCTCCTTAGACTATCCCTCCGACTCCTTCTCCCACCTCGCCATCCTACACGAAGGCACAAATGGTGGGACACCCAATATGGACGTCCTCAACACCGTCGTCAGAGTCGCTCAGAACTTACCAGGCTCAGCTAGTATACCCATCGTCCTCCACGGCATCCTCGATGGTTCCCTCGATGGACGATACGGGAATGCTCCGGATGATACACGTTTCCAAGCTTCCCTCTTACGATCCATCTTACCTTCCTTCGTCTGTGGGCTTCTGGAGAAGTACGTATGGAATGGGGAAGATGGATCGGCTTCGTTCGTCCTGGCTTCCAAAGCTCTCCTGACCCAGTTCAGACTCATGGCTTCAGGACATCCAAGTGGACCACACGGCCTCTTGCACAAATACCGCATCGACTCCTTCACTCTCTACGCAGTACCTTCCCTCGGTCCCTACGGCTTCCTCCACATCGGTCGAGTCGTCGAATCCACTCTACGATCCTTCTCCAATCTCGTAGAAAGGCTGCATCATTCCCAGTTCTTCTACTTGCTCGCAGATGTCTGGTGGTTCATCCAGCTGCCAGTCTATATTCTCATCCCTGTCCTCTTGGGTGTCGGTCTATCCACATTGGGGCTGAGGGCGTGGGCCAGGGAAGGTAAATTGGCCCAGGGCGGACGGGAGAAGGTCGGAGAGGTCTTTGAAGAGTGGTTGGACTCGCAGGAGAGTGCGGTCGTCTCAGCTCTCCCATCAGAACACGACGACGACGAGGAAGAATATGGGAGGGAGGAAGAAGATGTAGGGAACGCATCTTTCGCGGAGGTCGAAGGAATGCTCGCCACTTCAACAACAGCCTCTCTCCGGAAACGCCTCGCGCCACGATCGACCAAGAAGACGACGGCACCTCGACGCTCGGAACGGATACGAGCAAGCATGAGTCCCGAGCCGAGCTCGTCCTTCCCTGCTCAATCAGAGGTGGACAACGAGGAGGAGGAGTCGGACGACTTCCTTCCTGTGGAACGACGACAAATGGTGAAGAAGAAGAGGATCTTAGACATCCCGCTCGAATCACCCACTGCATCCCAGATCGAATCCCAACTCACCCACCGCGCCCAACAAGTTTTTGCAGCCCTGACCCATTCCGGCAAATTGGCGCGGAATGGACAGCTCGAAGGGTTTGTGGAGATGGTTAGGTTGGGGATGGAGGCCCAGGATCGGCCTGTGGTTGGTGCGTTGGGGTTGATGGGATGTGCGCATTTGGGTGCTGGGGTTGGGGTTTTGGGGTTGGTGGGGAAGTTGGATCAGTGTTCGGTGTCTGGGTTGTGGGTGAGTTCTAGTTCTTCTTTTAGTTGGGGGGGGGGGGGGGGGGGGGGGTT
>RDSH01000053.1:96222-115691 GCA_009428295.1 Tilletia walkeri
TCTATTTGTGGGTGGTAGGGATTGATGCTGACTCTCTCTCTCTCTCTCTCTCTCTCTCTCTCTCTGGTTAGGCTTGCGGAACATATCGTCTGCTCAACATCTTCTCCCTATCCTACCCTCTCCTCCTCATCCTCCTCGGCTCCATCCTCACCGCCAACCCCACGACCACGACCATCCCTTCCCGTCCAGAAAGTGACCTCACCCTCCCCAAAATCAACCAACGAGCGCGCCTCGGTCGACTCCTCCATTCGTTCACGCTCCTCTACGCAGGCATGCTCATTGCCGTCCTGAGTGTGCTCAATTGGGCTTTGGCGACGAGTACGGGTCTCCTCCTTGCTCTGCCGCTGTGCTACTCTTCCCTGAACCTCAACAACAACTCCCGATCGGGGGCGGGTACACACAGCCCGAGTCTCCTAATTCCACAAGCTCTCATCTTCCTCGTCCTCCTCAACCCGTCCACCGCCCTCCTCGTCCTCTCGAAAACGGGCTGGGTAGAGCCCAGTGCGTTGGAAGCTGGGTTGGAGAGTGTTTGGATTGGGTGGAGGGTATGGGGGAATGGGACGTTGGGTTTCGTGGGTGGGGTGTATCAGGCTGTTGTTTGGCAGGCTGTTGTGGGCATTGGGCTTGTGTTGACTTCCTCTTCGTCTTTGTCTGGATTGCAATAGAGGAGCGAGGAAGGGCCCGCCTTTTTGGGGGCTGTAATTACATTCCTTTGCACTTTAGGGGACGGGGATGGGGAGGCGCACGGGAGAGGCGTCAGGCGTCCCGCATCCCGCGTCAGGCTGGTCAGGCAAGAGGACGAGATTGAACCCTTCCGGAGAGGGCTCCTACATATCTGTATGGGTGGAACTTGGAAGTACCTTCAATTGCAAGTTGGCCGGGGGTCACGGCGGTCTTCCGCGGGGATAAGTTTATCCGATCGTAGAAAGCTCCACTTCGACAAGATTCTTTGGTACACAGGCGGCGAGTGGCGACACGACAGAGTGAGGAGTGTTTTAACAGGAAGGTAAGGGTCAATTGAATAGGTCCCGTCTGGGAAGGCGCTCTGGTAGACGCCGCGGGTAGAAAGGACCGGGCGGCTGGAGCACTTATACATCTCCAGGTCCTCCAGGAACCAGACACTCAGATCAAGGGGAGTTTATAAAGAGCTGACTATTTTTCCTTGCCCATCTCCTCCTTCCCCCCTCTTGCAACTTCTTTCCTCTTTCCCCTCCTATCCCTGTAGAACTTTACACGCCTTCGTCAATGATGTTCAAGCTCGGCAAGGCTGCGGTTCTTCTTGCCTACATCACCACCACTTCCCTGGCAAGTCCTACTGCTGCACACAAGCGTGCCGGTTCGGTGGTCACGACGGATCCTGCGCTTGCTACTGCTCAGGCCTGGGATGTGAGTTCATGGGCTTCGGAAAGTGCACAGAATCATGAGTGGAATGTTGACGGGAAGTTATTCATTTTGGACTCTCTTTCTCTCCGGTCGCTTTGGGTCGCTTTGGTAGTATGTCATTGTGTGAGGCTCAGTCGCTATCTTCAGACCAAGTACACACATTGGAAACGTCTTTTTTTGCTGAACGATTCCCCCTTTTCCCCTTCGGTCTCATAGAGGCGGTGGACTCGCTGGTGAGTCTGAGAACATTGCTGTGGGCAGCGATTCACGAAGCAAGCAAAGGACCGTCTGACTTTCTTTCTCTCTTTGTTACCTGCATGCTTCATGTCCAATCTATCAGGTCTGACTGTGGCGAATCGACTCACGTACGTGTCCATCTTCCCAATGGAATCTGTCACCGGAATCTCTGGAGGCTGACTCTTTGAATTTCATGGAAACAGGGAAAACCCCAGCATCTCTGTTCTCGTCATTGAGGCAGGTGCCGACACCCGCACTGACTTCCGCATTCAGACCTTGGACTCATACGGAAAGGTGAGTTAATTCCCGAAATGGCATTTCAGTCGTCACTTTTTCTTTGCGATTTCGAAGGCCTCCCGCCCCCCCCCCCCCCCCCCCCCCCCCCCGGGGCGTCCAGAATAGCTGATGTTCGGATATTTCGAAACACAGGTCTTTGCTGCCAATAACACCGACATCAATTGGCGCTACACGGCTACGAATGGCAAGCTCATCTCAGCCGGTAAAGGGCTCGGAGGGTCTACCTCCATCAACGGTGCCTCATGGACGGTGAGTTTTCCATTGGCCTTCAGTGCTCTCAGGCGATTTTGAATGGCTGAATGGTGCAAATCATCTATTTTAGCGCGGCGATGTCGTCGAGCTCGATAACATCGGTCGACTTGGCAATTCGGGCTGGAACTACGCTTCCATGCTGCCTTACATGAACAAGGCGGAGAACTTCACCGTGCCAGACGCTTCGGCGGCCCAATTGGGCGGACAGTATAATGCTACTGCTCACGGATTCTCTGGATATGTCTCTGTCCGATTCGGCGACGTGATCCCCTCGTCCAGCCAACGTCGATCGGCAGGCCTTCACGAGCGATTCTGGACGGGCCCACAGCAACCAGCTTTCATTCAAGCTGTAAAACAGACGTTGGGCGTGGATCTGCTTGTTGACGTTGCAGCCGGCAAGACGAACGGAGCGGCCTACTTCCCGAACACGATGCTGAACGGACCTGGAAAATTGCGTTCGTCCTCTGCGATCGCCTACCTGAGTCCGATCGAGTTTTCGCGATCCAACCTGGTCGTCTTGACCACCTGGCGCGGATGGAAACTGAACTGGGATCCTACCAAGACCACCCCCACAGCGACGGGTGTAGTCATTCAACAGACACCAGGAGGACCCACATTCAACGTGAGCGCAAAGCGGGAGGTCATCGTAGCGTCCGGATCGATCAAGTCGCCCATCTTCCTCGAACACAGTGGGGTCGGCAACAAGACGATCTTGTCCAAGTTGGGCGTTCCGCTCAAGGTTTCTCTTCCCGGTGTTGGTGCCAATCTACAGGAACAGACCAATGGTGTCTTGGGGATTCCGAACTCGACTTACTCGTACGGAGGTGTTGGACCCGGGAATGTCGTTGCCTTCCCATCCGTTGCGCAGCTTTTCAACAATGCTACGGCTGTGCGTAGGGCCATTGAGGGGAACTACACGACGTGGGCGAATGCGGCAGTTTCGGCCGGCGCGGCTGTTAGTGCGACAGGTCTTATTGCCCAATGGAAGTTGGCAGTCAGCGCTTTGTTCGACTTCAAAGTTGGTGCGACGGAGCTCCTCTTCACCACCGGTTTCCCCACGAATGACTATGGGATCGAACTCTGGCCTCTGCTCCCCTTCAGTCGCGGATACGTCCACGCGGTCTCCGCCGACGCTTTCAGCAATGCGACGGTCAACCCTCGATACTTCTCAGTCCCCTTCGACATGGATCTCCAGGTAGCTTCGTCCCGTGCGGCCCGTCGAGTCTTACAAGGTGATGCCTTGAAGAACATCTCCTCCGGACCCGAGAACAAACCGGGTTTCACACTCGTTCCCGACGACGCCGTCAATCACGGTTCCTACCGAGCCTGGCAAGCCTGGATCAGTAAGAACTTCGGGTCGGTCGCTCATCCGATTGCGACGTGTTCGTTGGCGCCCCTTGCGAATGGTGGTGTTGTGGATCCGCAGTTCAAGGTGTATGGGACGGCCAATGTGCGAGTCGTGGATGCTAGTACGCTGCCGATGCAGATCTCTGCGCATCTCAGCTCGACGCTTTACGGCATTGCGGAGCGGGCGGCGGACGCTATCAAAGCGGCTCAGAGCTAAGGCCTCAGGCCTCAGGCCTCAGGCTTGCCTCGGATTAAGTTAACACGGGTTTCTCTTTCCCAGCCCCGTATGGACCCTCGTTTCCCATCGTAGATCTCTTCCCCCTGTTACACTACTTATTCGCTTTCGCCAGACTACAGTTTCGCACAATGTATTCAGGATCACCAGAAGGATTGCAGAGTTGTTGAACAAGTCCTGTGAATGTCGTGAGAAGAGAGCATTGCATAGAAGGACATTTCGATTGGAGACGAGAGGAAGAGGAATAGAAGGGGGTGATGCGACCGGACAACATTGGGGACTGCATGTGTGGACGGGCAACGTTGTGTGGCAGGAGAAGGCAGAAGGGTGCTCGGAAGGACCCCCATGAATTGTCGGGATCGGACTCATCACATCGCATGGAGGGAAGGGGGGATGGGGAGGTTGTGTATGAGATGAGATGGTAGAGAGGAGAGATGCAGGGGAAATGCGGGCGATCACTCGAGAGAAAGGAGAACCGGGGTCGACTGGGAAAAAGCCCAAGGACAGCCTGTCCTCCGCCTTGGCGAAAACGTGAGAATAGGAGAACAAGACCGTGCCTCCTTCCGAGCCCTCCTTCGTATGATTGGGCCCTTCTCCCCAGAGTTGCCCCGGCAGTTGTTGTGACACGGATTCTCCCCCATCCTTTTTCTCGCTGGTTATTTTTTATAAAAATGGTCTGGTTCTTGCGATTGGAGGTGTAAGAAGCAAACGAAAGGCGTGGCTAGTTGTCGACTTCAGTAATGCGCGATGCGAGCGCATTTACTGGGGAGCGCCACGGCCGACACCGGCGGCGGCGTACCGGGGGCGGAAGCCCTCCCCAGGTGCACCCTCCTTGCCAGCGTCCCGGCGAGAACGGTACTCTGCATCGAAAGAAAAGAAGAGTGATCAGCCTTGTGGGCTGGGAGAATATGAGGGATGAGGACAGTTACTCACCGTCACGGTCACCACCACGCTCGGGTCGGTCGCCGCGGGGAGCACGGTATGCACCACCCTCACGAGGGGGTCCAGGTGCCGAGCGAGCCGGTCGTTGAGGGCGCTTGTGGGTAGCAGGCACGATCTCAGAGGGGAGGTGGAGGTACTCGCGGAGGTACTCGAGGCCCTCGTTGGTGAGGACGTAGAAGTACCACTGCCAAGAGAACTGGGTGTGGACGAAACCCTTGGAGGTGAGGGATTGCATGGCCTTGACGACGTGGAGGTTGGCGACGCCCTCGAGCTCGGGGTGCTCGACCTCGAAGTTCTTGGGAGCGACGAGGACGCCGTCCCGGAAGAGCTGGCTGTAGATCTGGTTGCGGTGGGCCTTGGGGATGAGCACTGGGGGGGAAGACAGGAGATAGATATTAGTACGTTGCGCTCACTGCTGTGGGTAGGGGTGCGCATGCGCATCAAAGTTCCCTCCTGGCAGGTCTGGACACCGTTTCCGCCCCGCCCAGCCATTCCGCATGTACCAGCTCAGTGCACCATGCCCCTCCCCCACGGAACCCATTGCCATGCACTGACGACCGTAGATCAAGAGCTACCGCACGCATGATCTGGGGGCGACGGGACCCACCATCCCGCGCCAATCCGCCTCAAGGTATTCGCCAGAGCTCCTCGACGATGCTCGCCTGCTCCACCCTCCAAGGATTCCGGCATGACCGCTGTCCGAACCCGCCATATTTCACGCAGGGCGCCGTCCCAAGCGCGCTGCCTTGTCCTTCGCTGCAGATTGGGGGGTTGAGAATACTTACTGTTGGGCGAGTGAACGTCTTGATGTCTTGATGGAGAAAGAAGAGAGGAAAGCTGTGGGAAGCAAGAAGCTGGAGAAGTGAGTGTGTGGGTGAGAAGAAAAAGAAGAAATGGTGACCCAAAACGCCGAGACTAAATCTCCGAAGTTACACACATGGAGGAATGTAATCACGTGACTGTGCTTCGATGTGGAGGGTGGCATGGGAAAAAAACCAGTCTGGGATCAAATTCTCTCCCATCCTCTCTTCAGGATTCGCCCCGTCCACCTTCTTGCTTCCACCACCACCGTCACAGCATAACACAACAGTGAGTATATCCAGCCAGCATGGCATCAACAGCAGCAGCAGCATCATCGTCAGCAACATACCAGCAGTGGAGGGACAGCGGGGTACCAGCAGCGCTAGGATATGGGGCGGGGTCAGGGTGTGGTTGGCGGGATGGATGTGGGCAGCGGTGCGGATGAAGATGTGTCGCTTGGCGGAGCGACCGGTCACAGGATCCCAGGTTTCTCGCAGCACGCATGCTCAGTACTGGAGGTGTCGTTGTGTCCCGAGGCCGTGTCTACCGCTGCCAGTATGCCGGGTGCGGGTGTATCGCTGCCTGCTGCTGCTGTTGCCAATGCTTCTTCTCGTCTAAGGACAACACATACTAATCTTCCCCTCTTCTACTTCTCTCCCTCTTCTCAGTGCCTCCCAAGAAGGCCGCCATTCTCGCTTCGGCGACCAAGTCAAACAAGAAGAAGAAGTGGTCCAAGGGCAAGGTTAAGGACAAGGTAAGTCATTCATCAACCCCTTACCTCACCATTTCCCCATACACACCACCTGACTCCTGCCTTCCTCCCTCTAGGCCGCCAACGCCGTCGTTCTCGACCGACCATTGTACGACCGAATCCTGAAGGAAGTCCCCACCTTCAAGATGATCTCACAGTCGACCCTCGTCGACCGACTCAAGATCAACGGTTCGCTCGCCCGTGTTGCCATCAAGCACCTCGAGCGTGAAGGTCAGATCAAGCGCATCATCCACCACCACTCCCAGCTTGTCTACACACGGACATCTGGCGAGTAAATCTGCGCTCCAGATCAATTGTCGTTCCCGCATGCTCGCATTTGTTCTTTCCACACACACACACCACGTTCGCCCCATGCAATCTACCACATAGCCAGCCTCTCCTGAACCAATACTGCATTGTGAACCCGTCCCAAAGTTCTTATCGGCCATCAAACTTAAGAGTGAATGTGTTAGCAGGTGGGGTCGGGTTAGCCACTGAAAGGTGGGAGTCGGCAGCGGGACCGTTCCCGAGGTGAACGTCTGGGCAGACAGGTGACAAGAATGGGGAACAATCTTGATTTGCTGCACACGAAAGGGATTATGTAGGTAAGGAACGAGGGAGAGCTGGAAAACAGGAGGTCCGTTCGCCCGAAACTACAACAAAAAAGACAGGGTTCAATCGCTGGTAATTATTGGAAGAGCTATGAAAGAATATGCCTCAGAGCTGACCAGCCGAGAGAAGATCCTGATAAGCGACTGTGCAACGCTTCGACATCGTCTTTTCGCCCTCGCGGACCCAGACACGTGGGTCGTAGAACTTCTTGTTGGGCTTGTCCGCGCCTTCGGGGTTGCCGACTTGAGTCAGGAGGTAGTCCTTCTTGTTGAGCACGAAGTCGCGGATACCTTCGAGGTAGGCATATTGCGTGTCGGTGTCGACGTTCATCTTGACGACCTGTTAGGTGGGGGGAAGGAGCAACGCATGATAGGAAATAGTCTGATCAGTACTGACTGCTAGACACATCTTACATGCAGAGGGTAAATTCTGATGAGACACTTACGCCGTTCTGGACAGCAGTGGTGATCTCGTGCTTCTCGGAACCGGAACCACCGTGGAAGACAAGGAAGCTGATGGTAAGAGAGTCATGGATAAGAAAGATCAGAACCTTAAAAATCGTCCCGAACGCGTCCTTGAAAGATAAGGGCGCTTGTTTTAGAACGCAAAAGGGGACTTACACAGGCTTGTCCTCATCGGTCTTGAGCTGTTCGCGCACGTAGTCCTGGTGCTTGCGGAGGAGCTCGGGCTGGAGAGATACGTTTCCGGGCTTGTATACACCCTGAGTAAGAGAGAGAGAAAGAATGATCAGTCATTAGCAAGAAGCGCGCGTCATATCTGCAAGGAGAAGACAGACTCACGTGGACGTTACCGAAACCAGCAGCAATAGAGAAGTTAGGAGTGATCTCCGAGAACTCGCGGTAGATCTCCCAGATATCCTCAGGCTGCGTGTACAGAGCCGCATTGTCCACACCCTCATTGTTCACACCGTCCTCCTCACCACCGGTGATGCCGATCTCCATCTCGAGCCAGACTCCGATCTTGGCCATGCGCTCGAGGTACTTCTTGCAGACGGAGATGTTCTCCTCCTTGGACTCCTCGGAAAGGTCGAGCATGTGCGAGCTGACGGGAGGAAGCGAGAATAGCGGCAATTCAGCATGATTGGGCCGCGAGTTGTGAGCTTATTGATGGACGCGACGAGGAGGAAGACATACCTGAACAGAGGCTCGCCGTTCTTCTTGAAGTACTCCTCGTCAGCCTCAAGCATACCTGTAAAATGAGACATATCGAAAAAAAAAATGTTAATCACTCCAGCCGAGGCGGTGCCCGCCCCAAATAAACAGGGAAGAAGCAAAACGCACCATCAAACCAAGGAAGGAGCTTCTTAGCACAGTGGTCGGAGTGAATGATGACGGGAACACCATACAGAGGTGCCACGTTACGGATGTGGTGAGCAGCAGCGACGGCACCCGCGATCGAGGCCTGCTGCTTGTCGTTGGCAATACCTTTGCCGGCGAAGTAGGCCGCACCACCCTGGGAAACTTGAAGGATGACGGGAGACTTGGCGTCCCGGGCAGCTTCGAGGGCGGCGTTGGCGGTGGAGCTGGGTTGGAAGAATTAGAGATCGTGAGCATATAGCGGTCCCCATACATTCGGAATTTTCGGGGATGAATGCACGTGCGTGCGGGTCACCCCCCGGGACCGCGACTGGCCCGGGAAGGGGAGGAAACATACCTGGAAGTGACGTTGAAGGCGGGGATGGCGTACCCGTTTGAGCGGGCGTGGGCGAAGACCTTGAAGACGTCCTTACCGCTGACGACGCCAGCAGGGGCAATCTGGGAGAGACCGGGCATGATTTGTTGAAAGTGTTGGGGGAGAAACTGATAGGGCCAGGGAGACGAAGGAAGATGTTCAGCTGGGTGATACTTGGGTGTTGATCTGGAGGACGAGAAGGAGAGCAGAGAGATGGATGCTTACGGTGTTAATTCTATGTGTGGGTATTTGGTTGGAGGTGGTGGTCAAAGGTGGGAAAGGGTGAGGAGTTGCGGTTTTGTTGGTGTTGGACTCCTTTCTTCCCGAGGATGTCAATGCGCGTGCTCTCCAACTTCCGGTCACTTCAATCAATCGAAGGTCGGGTACAAAAGTCAATCGCCGAGCTCAGACCGAGGGTCTCATTCCAGCTCAGGCATATGCACGGGCCCCCAAACCACAGACAAGATGATGGGGGGGATGGCATTTCATAGTGGTATGTATGTAGATTGGGATCCATCAATCATCCAATCGTCGCCCTCCTCCACCGCCCCAGGACGGCGCAGAGGAAGACCCCGCACCACCGCTCTTACCCTCCTCGCCCTCCTTCCCTTCCGCCTTCGACCGTCTCTGCTCAGCCACCCGTCCACCACTCCCACTAGCGTCCAACTCCGGCTCCTCCCCATCATCCTTCTTCTTATCCCCCACAGCAGACCCAAATCGGAGTGAATGCACATTCCCATGCGCTCCTAGTCCCCCAACTGCTGCACTGCCCGAGCTGCTGCTGGTAGAAGCAGCCGTCCGTCGAACGGCTGAATCTGGGAGGGTTGAAGAAGAGGAAGCCAGTGCACTCGTATGGGATGTCTTTCCTTGGAGAATGTTGGACCCCGCAGCAGCTTGTTGAGCACGTCCCGCAATGCTATCATTCCGCGCTTCTCTCGCTCTTCGCTCGATGGCGTCCAACATGGCCTCCCGTCGCGCTACCTCGGGATCATTACTCCTTCGTGGTCCAGGAGCTGATGATGCTGAACCTGAAGAAAAGAGACCGCCGAGCCAGCCTGTCCCAGCAGAGGAGGGGGTTGACGCAGAGCTCGTAGAGGGTTGACGGGACGTTGAGCCTCCCGATGAAGGAGGAGCAGTAGGTGCACTGCCGAATGCACGACCGCGCGGTGCGAATGCAGTTCCGAAGGGTGTACTTCGAACGGCCCTTCCTTCACCCGTCGTCGCTCCAGCGGCAGAAGTCGGCCTTCCCGATGCACCCGATACAGGATCCGTCGAATCAGGCAAGAAGCGCTGAAGCATCTGCGGAGGCTCGCATACGAACTTCTGTACGGTCGCTACGGCTCGCTTGAGGATGGATCCCTGGGAGGTTAGGCGATTGCCAGGTGGAGGACGGGGAAGTTCATCGCGGATGTAGTGAATTGCGTATGCGGCGAGAATTCCGGTCCCACTCTGAATGGCCATATGGGGTCCTGCCATGAGGACGTCGAGGATGAGGTAGGTGTAGGGCAATAGAGGAGCCCGGACATTCACGATTCCGAACATGTTGACTGAGTCCGACTGGTAAGCGCGACTCCAGAAGGTCGTGATCGCATACAACATCGGCCGGAAGTGGAGTGCCGAGCCAAGGGGAATATTGAGCAACACGATGAGCGCATTAGTGAGGATGAGTGTCCAAGCGTAGGTACTTGATGACCGATAGAAAGGTTCGCCTTCCTCGAGAGCTGTGCTGGAGCGGAAGAGGGCGATGAGATCGAAGATGAGTTGGATACCGCTGCCTGCGAGGAAGAAGCTTGTGAAGGGACGCCAGAATTGGAAGTGGGAGCGGATGAGGGGTAGGTAGAAGACGAAGGGGGATGGGCTGATGAGTTTGAGGATGACGGGCACGGTGAGTCCGAGGGTTCCCAGGATGATGAACCTGGACACGGGCGGGATCTTGTTGCTGTAGACAAGGCAGTCAGTGAAGCGTTTCTGTAGTGAACATGGGGAAGGTACTCACAGTTCGTCCATTGTTGCCTGTCTGTTGCTACAGGGTGAAGGTCGAGGTCGAGTTGCAAGTGGGAAGCTGAGCGAAGGTGGTCCAAGTGAGTGACGTGGTTTTTATCAGAATATCTAAACTCCGAGGCTGCAGTGCTCCGGAGATAAGCAAGATTCATTAACACACTCTCACTCACTCGACACTCACTCAGCTCTCCTTGCCTCATCCATCTTCCTGACCTCCATCTAGAACTGGAAGACCTCACCATGGAAGACGCAAGCAATCCTCAAGCTTCTGCCTCCTCAAGCGTAACAACCACAGACACCAGCGCTGCTCCACTCTTCAAGAAAAAGGCACCCCGTGTCAGAGATCTCAGGCAACGTCCTCCTGCAGAATCGTCATCCACAGACACAGCATCAGCAGTAGATGGATCATCCCTCAAAGCCCGCGCAAAGGGACCCATCAGATCAACAACTGCCACCACACGAACCATCTCAGAGGTTGACTCTCAACCAGATCTATGGGACGAATACAAGGACACCGGCGCCGCTCCTCCGCCCTTCAAGAAGAGGGCATTGCCGGACAGGGATCTAAGACAACTATCTGATGAACCATCCCCATCAAACCCGGCTACTACGTCAGCAGCAGCAGCAGCGGAAGATGACGGATTGTACAAAGGCCTATCAGCATACAAGTCGCACGGTCCCGTCGCTCGAGACGATGGGTCATCCTCCAAAATCCGCGCAAAGGGCCCTATCAAACCAACCGCCACCATCCGAACAACGTCTGTGGTAGACTACCAACCGGATGTATGCAAGGACTACAAAGAGACCGGCTACTGCGGCTTCGGAGACACATGCAAATTCCTACACGATCGAAGCGACTACGTCGCTGGCTGGCAACTTGCCCTCGTTCCCCAATCGTACTCAGCCGGCAAGAGGCGGGACGACGTCTCCCTGGGCATTCTGGATGCAGAGGGCGAAGATCTGCTAAACGAAGAAGACGAAGAGATCCCCTTCGCCTGTCTGATCTGTCGCCAACCATTCACCGAACCCGTGGTGACGCGGTGCGGACACTACTTCTGCATGGCATGCGCCATCAAGCGGTATACGAAGAACCCCAAGTGTTTTGCGTGTGGGAAACCGACGAATGGGCTGTTCAATGCTGCGACGAAGATTTTGGAGAGGATGGAGAGGAAGCGGGAGGAGAAGGCGGATACGTTGAGGGAGCGGCGGAAGGCGTGGGGGCGGGAGGAAGGGGAGGAGCAGACGAGTGGGGAGCTGTTGGAAGGGGTTGAGATTGGTGACTGAGTTCCCACCCGCTGTCTGTAATCAACTCTGTCTACCCGTGCAACCATCATCGATTGTCCTGCATTCATTGAATCTCCAGCGAATAGTGATGCGTGTTGCTGCTTCTCAATCGTTGCGCAATGAGCACAAGCGGGTTCTCTCCTGCCAAACTTTCGCTGAGGTCGCCGCACGGCTCATGTTTGTGATGCTTGGTTGCTTTGGACAACGAAGGAGAGGCAGAGCATTCAGTCAGTCGAAAGGGGTATATAAGAAGAGAAGAGAAGACAGGCTGAGATTCCCCCCCAATGAACGCTCTCCTTCCGCGTCTCTGCACTGCTCCTGCTCGTCTCCTAGGTCAGCGCTCTGTCTCAACTGCGATCTTGACCTCAACCACCACCACCTCAACATCCTCTTCTCCAAGACTACCACGCATCGCATCAGTAAGTTCCTCTCTCTCTCTCTCAACCTCTCCCTCCTTGGACCCAGCCTTGAAGTGATGACAGAACATATCAAATCACAAATCACAAATCGAATAATCCAACGCTGAGCTTTTCAGTAGTGCGGACTTACCAAATATTAACCAGATTCTGATCTTGGCCCCCTACCACCCCTTCCTCTCTCTAGCAGTTGAGCAACAGCGCGCTGACCTCTTCTCTCTTGATGTCCCAAGCCTGCCTCAATCGGACCAAATTCCCATCCCACTCTCACCTCAAATCACTCTCTACGTCTGCACACCGTCTTCAAGCGCAACATCATGATCAAGCCTACCACCACACCCGCAACGCAGCCCACGCTCTTCATCGACGGCAAATGGACCCATTCCGATAATGGTCTCTCACGCGCGACTGTCAATGTGAGCAAATTTGACCCTTTCACACCTCCACTTGTCCTCGTCCTCAGCAAGGCTGACGAAATTTTCTTCTTTCACTCACAGCCCTTCGACGGCTCCATCATCGCCCACGTCTCCGAAGCCTCCTCCATCGACGCAAAACGCGCCATAACCTCCGCCCGCACCTTCTTCACCACCAACCCCTGGTCCTCCAACACCCACACCCCACACGCAACCCGGTCCACCCACCTACTCCGCATGGCCGACCTCCTCCAACGGGATCGGGACGAGCTCGCCCGGATTGAGGTGGCCGATACGGGGAAGACGCTGGGTGAGGCGTATACGGATATTGATGATGTTACTGCTGTTTTTCGGTTTTATGCGGAGGAAGGGAGGAAGTTGGATGTGCCGAGGAGGGTGAGGGAGGGTGTGCCGGAGAGTGTGAGGAGTGAGGTCGTTGCTGAGCCTGTGGGAGTGGTGAGTTCGCCTCTCCAAAAGCATCTCGCATCATTCATACTCAACAATGCATATTTCTATGTTCTCCCCTTGTTTGGTCTCTCAGGCTGTCCTCATCAGTCCATGGAACTACGTGAGTTTTTTCTCTGCCTCCGCTGTGAAAAATGCTTTTTGACCATCGTATGCTGACCTAACATCCTTTCACTCCCGCATACAGCCCATCCTGCAGATCTGCTGGAAACTCGCACCAGCCCTGATCACCGGAAACGCAGTCATAATCAAACCATCAGAAGTAACTCCCCTCTCAACGATCCACATCGTCAAACTCCTCCTCGAAGCAGGTTTCCCCACGGGCTCCATCCAACTCCTCACAGCAGGAGGCGCCGAGATCGGCTCGATCCTGACCGAATCAGACGATGTCGACCTCGTCAGTTTTACGGGAGGTCTTCAGACGGGCCGGAGTGTCATTCGGAGTTGTGCGCAGACGATCAAGCGGTGTACGGTCGAGTTGGGGGGCAAGAACCCGAATATCGTCTTTGGGGATGTGGACCTCGAGATCGCGATCGATACAGTCACGACGGCCGTCTTTGTTCATTCGGGGCAAGTATGCTCATCGGGCACCCGTCTCATCGTCGAGGAGAGTATCGCGGACGCCCTCGTAGCCGGCGTAGTAGCCAAAGCTCAGAAAATCGTAATGGGCAACGGACTGGATCCAAAGAGCGAGACAGGTCCACTGGTCTCTGCTGCCCATCTGGACAAAGTGAAGTCCTTCATCTCGATGGCGAAGGAGGATGGTGCGGTGCTTCTTTGTGGGGGCACTCAACCTGATCCGAAGACCCATCCGGAGTTGGCGAAGGGTTACTTCTTCTTGCCTACTGTGTTTGATCGGTGTACGCGGGAGATGAGGATCGTCAGAGAGGAGACGTTTGCTCCTATCCTCACTGTGGAGCGTTTCAAGGATGGCGATGAGGAGCACGCGGTACGTTTCTCTCTCCCTCAAGCCTATCCTGAATGTTGGACTGACCTTGTACCGGCTTTTCGTTTCTTTCGGCAGATCTTCCTTGGCAACGACACGAAGTATGGCCTCGCGGCGGGCGTACAATCTAAAGATACCGCCCGCGCCGAACGCGTCGCGCGGAGATTGAGGCACGGCACCGTCTGGCAGAACACCTACGGCGCCTACACACCTCGTGCCGAATGGGGTGGGTTTGGCCTCAGTGGCAATGGGCGCGAGCTGGGCGAGAAGGGCCTGTGAGTTTTCGGCCCCCCCCGTTCCGGTCGCTGTCACGAATTCCCTTGCTGACTGTTTTTGCTTTCCCTTTTTTTTTTTTTTTACACAGAGACGAGTACATCGAGCTCAAACACATGTACACAGAAACGAAGCCCGCTCTCATGGGCTGGTTCAAACTCTGAAGCAATCATAACAGGAAAACCAACTACGTCGTATGTGCAGAGAACGTGAGGGGAGGGGGGGGAAAGGAGGATATAGAGAACATGAACCAGGTGTAAAAACAGATGTGCGATTGGGGAGGGAGAGATCCACCAGTGAAGTGAAGACAAGAGTAGTAGTCCCCCCAAAACTCAGACAGCGACCCGATATTGCTCCACCACGACGAACGGGTATACCTCGTCCTCGAGCAGCTGGAGATACTCGCCCGGTGTCTCCGCATCCGTAGTCGCAACATCATCGCCCTTCTGCTTCCCTTGGTGTGGGGCCAGATGAGCAAAGTACGAGTTGAGCGTCGAGATGAGGTTCTTCGTCTTCTTAGGGTTGGGCTGTCGGGGAAGCAATGGGGCCCTATCAGTATGCTGTGGGAAAAGGAAAGAGGATGGATTGGGAATGAATGCTCACCTTGACGGTGAAGGCGAAGTAATCTGCTGGCAGACCGTATCGCAACACGCTTTCGACAAAGGTCCGGATCACCTTGAGATGCGCCAGAGCTTGGTATGCCTCAGAGAAATTTGTCCGGGAAAGACGGAGGAGTTCGGTCTGGCGTAATAAGAAGGGGACATGAGCACTCGCGGTTGTTAAGTGGGCTAACTTTACTTGGGAAAGGAAGACTCACCCAAAGCTCCTTCTCCGCCGAGCTTGCCTGTTCCAGCTCGTCCTTCTGCTTCTCCACAATGTCGTCGTTCCACTCAAACTCGCGCACTTGGAATCTGCAAATGGAAGTAAAAGTAAACCAACGATGGTCAGGAATCTATGATACCGTCGAACTCGGCTAGCAATGTACGCACTTGTTTTCCCTGCTCTTCGAAATGAAATCCTCCTTGACCTTCTTGAACACGGTCACATTGAACAAGGCAAATTCACTGTCCTGCGCGATTTTTCTGGAGAGGATGTGTGAATTGTGTCAGATAGCTGTGAAATGCCAGAGGTGGACCAGCCCCCTTGTCACTCGGCGGAGCTGTACTCACCGGGAAGACCTTGGTACGACCATAGATGTCAAACGTTCATACTTTGTTTGCCACTCCTTGATGAGATTTCTGGAGAAAAGAGGATATTGATCTTCAGAAATATGCGGAGAGGCGAAGGGAAGCACACCGGGAAAGGACTCACTGAGGCACCGCGACCAAGAGTGTTTCGAGGTACTCTGATCCGGCGTCGACGAAGTCCTCCTTGTGTACTACATCTGCTAGCGACCGTTGCGACAAGTTACCACTGAGAGAGTATGCCGCATAATAGGAAAGCAAAGGCGCACATGTTGTCAGCTTCTATGCAGTAGTCAGCGCGCCCGCGCACGAGGGGGCGGGTAAAAGGGGGGCCAACTACTCACGCCTGCCGACGCTGCAGCTGCTGAAGCTGACCCTTAGCGACATTGTAGTTGTTCAGCTTTTGCTTCATGACGTTGTCAATAGAAGACACCTCCCTTGCGATAGCCTCGACAATCTCGCCCAGACTCCGATCAACGCGGTACCTGCGGGTGTTCCAAGCCCAATCGAGCATATACTCATCCAACGCCTTCTCGTTAACAAGAACATGCTGACTGAGAGCCGACTCGTCATTGTTGAGGAGTGCGCGTAAAGTGTCGACGATCTTGGAGACGACTTGGGTGAAGTTGGTATCGTGTTTGGGAAGTTCGTCCGAGAGGGTGATGAGGCTCTCGAGGGTGCCTGCTTTGAGGGGTGGGAAGCTGAGTTGGCCGAAATCGGAGGCGGAATTGCGCTCGGCGAGGAGACGGGTGGAGAGCTCGCTGTACTGTCTGTGTGGGTCTCCGTCCTCGAGTGGGACGGAGATGAGCCAGTATGCGAGATCGCTGAGCATTGTTGGGTTTGGATTTTGCGAGGGTTAAGGTAGGCTCTGGGGGGGAGGGGGGAGAGACACAGACAGTCCAAGTCAGCACCAGAGCACAAGGAAAGAGGTCAGCCTGTGCCAGCCATCCGAAACTCACCTTCCGACGGACAATGCAGGTTGCGGGAGTGAAGCTGAGAAGATGCTGAGGCTCGAGGCTTGATGGGAGCTCCTCTTCCATTGATTGGCGATGGGCTCGTGCTCATGCAGTCCGAGGAGTCGCCATGGTCACCAAATGAGACCCGTGACTGGGAACTATAAAGGGGTCTCAGTCTGTCAGAGTCATGATCAATTGATTGATTGATCGATCGATCTAACTCCTGCTTGGGGGGGGCTTGTACTCACGTGATGTGCTGTGAGGTGAAACCACTGATCGGCAAAACAAACTCGAAGATCTGCTGCCGCCACTTTGAGCGTTGCACTACCGAAGCAGATCCCGAAGCCGAAGACTGCCAGCTGCCAGCGGAAGCATTCGTGCACCACTCCTGCTGTCCTTCTCCCCTTTCACACGCAAGGCCAAGGTTGAGTGAATGGGGATTACAAACGCCTTTTCCCTTGGTTCAGAATTCTGACTTTTCTTTCTGGTCATTTCCTTTTTCCCAACCCCACACTTGGTTATCGCCCGTCCCTACTCCACGTTCTTGCCAGATACACATGCGAGCGTCGAGCTGGCTCAATCTCTTCCCAGGCCGCGACCTCGGTCCTAGCAATAATGGACGAGCTCGCTGCCTCGTCGCGGGTCAGCTTGACGTGAGGAGAGGGTCGAGTCAAGCGGAGTTGGGCAAACACTGACTGCGATGTGTGGGAAGGAGGATGCTGTGGAGTGACGGTGGTGGCCCCGCGTGAGAAGATTAAGAAGGTGGTAAAAACACGGCTGTCCAAATACGTGTGGGGGTGCTGCTAATCTTGTATGTTATGCAGAGTCAGCCCAGTGTGGAGACTGCCAGGCTAACTGTTATGTAGTTCCTTTCTCAGTGAGTACCGAGTGGGTATCTAAAACTTTTGTATGGCGAGATGCACTGACTGTCTTCCTGTCCGTGTGCTGGTGTTTTGAAGGTCTTGTTGATTCGAGTGCGGTGAGGCGTGAGGGAAAGGCGGGCGGGAGAACACTGAGTGGGACGACTGAGTCAGTGCCCGTGTGAGCTGAACTGTAATTTGAGAGTGGGGTAGCGACAGGCGAGGTGCTTCCTCCAGCGAGATCGACATGCTGTGGGCGGTGGACTGACCTTGGAGCTTGGACGCTCAGCAAGGGACGACATATAAGCAAGAGCACCGCTTCCCACAAATCTTCCCTGCTAACCAGCTGTCCTTCCCACTCCCCTGATTGACGTTGTCCCTTACAGCATCGATCTCCCTTTCCCTCCTCCCCTCCCTCTTCCAGCAGCACGTCTCGATACAGCTAGGAATCTCCCTAGTGTCTGCTCACTCCCCACACGCACCAACGAAACCGTCTGACCCTCGACTCTCCTTTCCACACAACCAGCCATGGCTGTAAGTATTTGCAGAGGAGCAGTCGCGTTCTTACGCGGTGGAAGTAGAAAAATCAGGCAGTAGACTTACCCACGACGCGTCTCTCCTCCCTCTCTCTTCTTGTTCGTGCAGACAAATGGTCACGCAAACGGCAACGGCAACGGCTCGGCCCAGCACTCTACTGGCCGAAAGCTGACCGTAAACCAACGACACTACCTCATCAAGGCACTCAGTTGTCTCGAGATGCAGATCGAGTGGGCGCAGCTTGAGAAGCTCGGCGCTCTCACCGACTACGGTTTTCCTTTCGCCCTTGAGCGACCGAAGCTCAAGCGTCTCAAAGCTGAGATGGACCAGCTTGAGAAGGACTATGTCCAGAAGGGGTCCAAGGATGATGACGAGCTCGCAGCTGGCACTGGCGAGGTCAACGACGAGATCTACGAGTCCGACGCAGCTATGAAGCGCGCAGAGGGCATCCAACCCCCAGTCATGCTCCGTCATCTCTTCCACGTCAACCTTCACACTTTCCCCGGTCTTAACCAGGCACCTCTCAAGTACTGGCAGACACGCTGGCAAATCATCCTTGACGAGATGGCAGCCCGTAACTTCTCTCACTCCTCCGAGCGTGCAGAAATCTCTCGTCGCCATTTCTTCCTTCTCGCTGCGACTCGTTACCTCGGTGGCTACTTTGCCCGTGGTGTCGGTGTTCGTGGTGAGGGCGAGCTCCGTGGTCCCGGTCCTGGTGAGCCAGGAACGGAGCGATGGGGTAAGGGTAAGCAGTGGGGTGCCGGTACCAACAAGCGTGGTCTGGCCAAGCCCATCCGTATGGACGCCACTTTGATGGGCAAGATCGACAACCTGTTCGAGGGTAAGGAGAAGGAGGTCTGGCAACGGGCCGAGAAGGAGGCCCAGCGTGTTCGTGGTGACTGGCAGGCGTGGAAGGAGGACATCATCGAGAACGAGACTGGTCTCGAGAAGACTCTTAACCACCTTGACATTGCCAACATGTGAGTATCTTCCGCCTGGTCTGCAGAGCGAGATAAAAACGTGTCTGACCAGGCTGACAATGTCTCTCTACACGTCTGTTTACAGGAAGAACTTGCCAGGCGGTTTCCGTAACGCGACTGAATACGCCCGTAACTTCGCTGCCTCGCTGATCTACTACCTCATGGTCTCTGGCCCTGGTGCAGACGACATCTTCTTCATCCTCAAGACCATCCACTTGCTGTGAGTATCTAACGCTCATACACGCTTTTACACGCGTTTCTGAACAGCTCTTGTGTGTCTGGTCCTACAGCTTCCCTTACTGGGGAGCCAAGGAGTTGCTCCGTGTAGCCAACGCGCAGAAGATGATTGCTGGTATCCTCGGTCTCCTTCTCGCACGTCCTCTCGGTGCCCCTTCGCTTCTCCAGCGAGTTCTCTCCGCCATTATCGGTGGTGAGGCTAAGGGCTTCGAGAAGAACCTCATGACTCCTCTGCGCAAGGCGATCAACAACCCCAACATCATCCACGCTATCGACAACTACGCCAAGCAAAGCAGCCGTATCGAGTCTCGGGCAGTTCGAGTCGAGTCGGAGCAAACCGGCAACGACATCCTCGCTGTCATCCTGCT
>RDSH01000054.1:0-113449 GCA_009428295.1 Tilletia walkeri
CCATTCTGTGGTTTTCGGGAAAGCTGTACCATTCTGTGGTTTTCACCAAAAATCTGTACCATCCTGTGGTTTACCTCGTTGATGGAAGCTTTCGACGTTCGAAGTTATCTTGGTGGCAAGTGTGAAGTGAGTGGCAGATCAACGATCAAACATGCTGGCGATGACACTACTATCGACAACTGACTACATTATACATACTCTATTTTTAGATAAACCTTCTCTTTGATGTCTTGGCACATTCGAAGCTCTTATCATTTTCAGCTGGTTTATTCCACCACCTCCGCCAAACCATCCTCGACTACATACTTTCATTTTATCCCAATCCACCGTTTCTCGACGTCCAGCGCCAGTCGCCCAGGGCTGGACTTCACTCGATGAGACCCGCTCATGTCTTCCCATCATCGGTGAAGCGGGTGAGGTATCGGTTTCGATGACGGCAAGAACAGAAGCTGCCAACCGTCTTTTGGGTTCGGTTTGATCTGCAACGGGAGAAGCAGACAATAGTGGAATGATGGAAGAGGCGGTGGAACGACGATGCACGATGCTGTCTCGACGGGTTGTTCTTACTGCAGCGGACGCCAAGACATCCGCTACCCACTCGAGCATGCGTCCAATTCGAAAAGAAAAGCCAAGAAGTGATCAAAAATTCTCCTGAGGAGGATGGCACCATCATATATCATACTGCAGCATCACTACCCCGACCTCCACGCACCGCCTCGACCAGACAGCAACCAGCAGCGAGACATCATCGCATGACAGTACACAACGCATTTCCCTGACGTACCACGCACGCGACGCGCCACGAACGGGAGGACACACTAAATAAAGACGACACAGCGCTCCCAAGAATATCAGCTAAGAATGCTAACCTCTTTGTCTTGCTTCCTTAGTCTCTCCGCGCAGGCCGAATCATCACCATTAATCGTCTCCCTCACTACCACATACATACTCGTCACATGCCTCATGCGGCCAGACCTCCCTCGTACATATCTGACATCTGACTACTGCTGGACGCCCAGCGATTATCGGGAACTGGTTATCGGTGTCCCTCCCAAGACCTTGGCCCAGCGCTAGCGAGTGCGATAATGATGGCAAGATTTCTTTTCTCCCATCTCCGCCCCTGCCTGGGAGTTGGGACCTCTTTTCTCTCTTCGATGTGTTTCTACAGTACATTCTTGCTGTCGCTCACTCACTTCCACGCCTCATTTACCCCGGCACAAGCGACCACGCTCTGACCTACTTGACCATTTCCACCTTCTTTTACCACACGAACACACTCCCTGGCTGGTCCAGGAACTCATTGTTTTTCAACCCCGACTCTCTTTCTTATCTCCTTCTCTTGCCTTTCTCCCCACGCACCGCCTTCGTCCCGTATTCGCACAGCAGCCTACCTACTAATTCGGAACCCTCATCCCACTCCCCGCGCCACTACTATATTCCCTAAATCGCTTCCAAGTAGTCGTCTAAAGTCACCAACGTCAAGACAAACGGAGAAGTTTGCCAAGACCTCGACTTCGTCAAGGCGTACCACCTCGTCCAGAGCTGAATTGCTGAAGTAGTATAAGTAGGCCTACCTCACAAGCTTTCTTCACCTCGATTCCTCCCTCTTTCAACCGATTGCTCCAACTCTTAGCAACCCAGTCCAACTACTCTCGACTGCCCAAGGACATCGTTCTTCATCAACCACCATGGCTCCCAATCCAATGTCATTCTCGTCCTCCTCATCGACCATCGAAAATCGACCAGAGCGAATAACTACAACGAGCACCGAAGCATCAGATTCAACAACAGCCTCCCCTTCAGCCAACGAAAGCCCAAGTCTAATCAAACCAAAGGGCACAGGTCTCTCATTGGGCGATCGGACTCGCACACAGTCCATCTCTTACGCCGGAGCGGGAGAAGCTTCAAGAAAGGGATCTGTCGTAGACTCAGACTGCCCATTATGTCAGAATGATCGGATACATGGGCCAAAGGACGTCTTTGATGCCGCGAAGTTGGTAAGTACTTTCTTCACTCTAGTCCCTAGTTCACATCATTTGCCGACAATCCTCATCTTTCTCTCTCATTAACTCTCTGCAGACATGGATCAAGAACAAGAAGCATCTGCTCATTACATGGTTGCATGTCCCCGTCGGCGTCGTGCTCATGCTTGTCGTCGTATGGGCCATCAAGCTCGGCATCGACCGGACCGCTCTCCGCTTTCCATCAGCTGTGATCACCATGATCGTCTTTCTCGTAGCTCTCCTCTTCCTTGACTTTCTCAGTGTCAAGTTCCCTGGGCGAGATGCGAAATCGGACGACCCTGAGGCGGCGGAGAAGAGCGGACCTTCTGCGGCTCCCTCAAGACAACGGAAACGCTTCTTGGATCCCTTCATGGCCGCTTTGGCTCCCCCTGCTGACTTCTTGTTGCGAAACATGGTGCGTCTTTTTTTCCTCCATTTTTTCAATCATTGGCGAGGTTTCACCAAACTCACTTCGCTTTCTTGCAATTCCACAGAGTGTCATGTTCACCCCTTCCTTCATCATGATCCCAGCTCGTGAGGTCATTCCCGGTCGTGAGATCGGCATTCTGGCAGCGTACTTCGTCCTCACCCAGGTCCTTGGCTACGTCATTCCCGTCCTACTCTGCATGGGCGTCGACTGGCTCTTCACCCTCGGTCCCCGAAGACAACGAGCTAAGGAAGCCGAGAGGCAATTCGAGCACTTGCGGAGGAACAGTCTTGCGGGTTCCGGTCTTGGTTTCGGGCATTCCATCGAAAAGAGTCTGGCCGATGCTGGGCGGGTCAAGAACGCTCCCATTGTCGCTGGTCTCTTCTCTACCAGTCTCGTCGCTTTTGCCCCTCTTCGACCGGTTCAGCCCAACTTGGACCAGGTACCTGAGGACGAAATTGCCCATCTTCGCCATGTTGCTATTGAGCAGGCTCGTCAACAGGGTGTGGGACCGGCCATTTCTCCCATGAGCAGAGGTAACAGCATATTGCTCGACACTCCCAGGTCAGACGTCAGTACGTTCCAACATCCTGCTCGTCGGCATGCACACATGAAGCGGACCAAGTCAGAGGGAATCAAGATCCCTTCGGCCGGTCGATCGGTTGCTCAAGGCGTCCATGCCGCAAAGCCAGTCGTCGGCACCAGCGGAGTTGGTGGGCCAGCCTCTGGTTCCCCTCCCGCCGAGATGGAGGAGATCGACCCGCTCTCTCCGCCTACGCGGTCCATGTCGCAAGTACGATCGATCCGAAGCCCTCTGTCCAACCCGGTGTCCAACTTCCCTTCCCCATCGGAATCGTACCAGTTCCCTCCTCGAGCTCCTCCGGCAGCGGCGACAACAATAACAGAAGCACGGCGGCCGTCCATCTTGGAAGAAGGTGGTGGTCAATATACGTACCACTCTCTACCTGAGGTTCCCCAGATTCAAGAGATCATGCCCGCACCGCCTGCACCGGTCGTCCCTGCCCCTGCTCCCGCTCCCGCTTCTGGCTCTGTTCGAATCGCCTTCGACCCAATTCTGGAGACAGCTGCAAGTGTTCGTGCTGGCGGAGCAGAAGATGGCTCAAGACGGAACTCCATCTTCACTCCCTCGGCTCCAGGCACAAGAAGGAACTCTCTTACGATCATCAACTCTCGTACTTCGAGCAAGTTCAACTCGAGGGCAAACAGTCAGGTTGATCTGAGTTCCGGCGGGAACGAAGGTGGTGAAGACGATGATGATGATGGCGGTGATGGAGCACAGACACCCACTCCTTCCATGCGATGCCGTCATAACTCTGTTGCAGAGTCTACGATGTCGTGTGGGCCCAATGCCGTCGAGCGACTCTCCGACTGGCTGGGCGACCTCATCACCCCTTCTCTTTACGCTCTGCTGGTCATCGTCGGTCTCCCGCTCTACTTCGTCCTCGACTTCTCCCTCCCGCTCTTCCTGGGCATCAACCTGCTCATCTTCATCGCCTCCATCACCATCGTTCCGCCACCCGTTCGGAGATTTGCTCATCCGATTTTGACGACGTCTGTGGCGACTGTGTTGGTTATTTGGGCCCTGGCTGCGATGAAGGGGAGGGGTCTGAAGGAGACGCTGTTGACTTCGTACCAGGTGAACTCGAAGTACTACGACATCTGGCAAATTGGAGGTTACACAGGTCCCGTCCCTGGCGCTGGTGACTTCTTGATTTCTACCCTTGACGCTGGTATTGTCGCACTGTGAGTATTCGGATCTTCGTTTGAGCCCCTCATCTATGCAAATTCCGTTACTAACTGGCCCCTCTCCCCCCTGCGAAAACGACAGTGCGGTGCCCTGCTACCGATACCGAGCCGAGCTCAAAGAGTCCTTCTTCAAGCTCCTCTGCGTCCTGACCCCCTGTGCAGCCCTGTCGCTCTTCCTCTGGCCAAGCTTCGCACGCCTCATCACCCTCGACAGCTCAAGAAGTTTGGCTTTCGCTGCTCGATTCATGTCAACCCCGTTGGCCATCGAGTTGAACCAGACGCTGGGTGGCGATGAGAACATTGTGGTCATTCTTGTTGTTATCACTGGTATTGTGAGTCTTCTTCGGTCACCTTTGCACTTGCGGGGCGATAGAATCAAATACTGACATGGTTTCCTTCTCTTCTCTCAACAGGTCGCTGCCATCGTCAAAGAGCCCTTCTTTAAGATGATGCGCGTCAGTATGGACGACCACTTCATCGTCGGCGCCACCTTCGGAGCGACTTCCGGTGCCATCGGTGCATCCAGTCTGATCGCCCGCCCGAAAGTGATGGCAGTCGCCTCGCTCTCGTTCGTCATCTTCGGTGCGCTGCTGCTCATCTGCGCTGCGATCCCACCTTTGGTCGATATCGTGCGGCAAGTTGCGGGCTACTGAGGAACTGGGTCGCATTCTACCCTTCTCTCTCGCTCTCACTCTCGCTCGCTCGGGTTCGACCGACCCTGCCTTCTTCTCTAAGCTGGCCTCAGATTAGACCTTGGCACTTCCCTTCGATCTCTGCCCTCTACATACGTCGACACGGGACCTCCAGGGACACATACATCATCAGCATTCTTCCCTTTCATCTGTGCATATTTGGCATCAACGCAACCCTCCCCCCCTTTCAACACCTTTTCCCTCTTAATGTCCCACCCACACAACCCTTGTTTTTCTCCTCAGCTGTACGATTAGAAATGAACACATCATTCAAGGAACGACCCCAAGCGAGTGTACCTTCTAATGCCTGATCGCCTGATCCCTCCCATAGGACCCATAGCAAGCCAATGGATGACTACACTGGAGGAAAGTTCATGAGAGGCAGTGCCGAATTTTGCTTTGAATAACTTTGTTAAGGGAAGTACGCCCAATAATGCCGATCTTAAGAGCATATACAACGAGAAAGAGTGCTGGAGAAGGATAGGGAAAAGGCGGTAAGAGGGGAGGATTCCGGATGACTATATGATTTTGTTCGTTGATCCCACAACCCGCGGTCCCAGGAAATATGCGAAGGACCCTGCTCCGCCTCCGAGGTCCGAAAAGGAAAAGAAAGTGTATGTAAAAGTTCTCCTCCTTCAATGTCTGTCACCACTCTCCGTCTCCGTCGCCACCAATTGACCCGTGGGAACCTCTTGTCTCGCTCCGTTCTCAGATGAAGGCGCCAACAAAGCATCGGTGGCGGAGGAAGATGGCTCAGCTGCGTCCGAGCTCGCAGGTGCGGGCATGGATTTCGTCCTCTTTGAGCTACGGTACCGGCTTGAGCGTCCTCGGCGCATGGGCGGTCGCGGTGCGGGAGGGGGGCGGAGGAAACGGGGCGGCTAGATATGAGAAGCAAGTTGAGAGATCAGTGACAGGTCTGTCGTTGCGAGTGATGTGATGGCTTACCTGAACTATGCCATTGAAGACGAAGGTACCGTAAACGAGGAAGACGAAACCGAGAACTTGCAAGCCTCCGTTGAGTGGCTTGAAGACCTCCCATCCCTATGGAAATAAAATAACATAAGAAGAAGATGAGCAATCAGCGGGCTTGAACAACACGTTACTAAACATCGAGACTACTCACGAGCAACAAACTTGCAATCCCTGAGGAAGCGTGAAAGTATGACGTTCAGCACAATGCAAATCAGAGTTAACGCTTAATGCACCGAATCACTCACAAATTCCGATCGTCCGACTGGTGTCTATAGTACTTCTCGCCGTCGCAGATATGCTACGAGTAACGCTGAGGCCGAAGAAGTTAAATAGGGCAATAGAAAGCATGATCGCGAAACTGCTCCAGAAGATCTGGGGAGAGGCCCGGACTTGTGACCAGCACTCGACAAAGTCAAAGTAGCCGCCCTGACCTTCGGCGGTGCGACCAATAAAGTAGTAAAGAAAGGGAGCTGCAATCGCGACAGTCACTGCACCAAAGGCACCCTCGTAGCCAACGGCGAGGAGGGGCTCGACAGAGTACTTGCTCATGATCTTCTCTTCGAGAACGAATTGGCCAGCGGTGAAGAGCTGAGCGAACAGGATGAGGAGGACACCGAGCAGGGCCTGAGCAGCTTCAGGGAGTTCCGCCTCCTCGCGGATGTGGAAAGTTGGAGAACTGCGTCGCATCCAGAGTGGTTCATTCACGAAATCCTGCGCCGCTCGGAAGGCAGGTGCGACGAGCCCGACAGGCACCAGAGCAGCGGCCGGGTGAGTTGAGTTGGCAGTTGCGGCTATGTAGGCGAGGCTGTCCTTTGAAGGCGAGTCTCCGCTGAGGAGGGTACCCGACAGACCGACGATGCAAACACCGAGCATGACGCAGAGGAGACTCAGCCATTGGAAAAGCATGAGGTGACGGTGGAGGAAGAAGACGGAGAAAACACCGACCCAGAGTACGAGGGCACCTCTTGTCATTCTGTGGTGTTCATAAAGCAGCATCACATGTCAGATCAGGATATGACTGGAGCATGAGATCGGAACGAGGACTTACTGATAGATTGATACGGGAGTGAAAATGAGACCGACATTCATCAGCGTCGTGCCGCAAATGTCACATAGTGCAGGAGTGAAGAAGAGGAAAATAGCCTTGCCAACGAGCGGCAGCTCATCCGGTTCCTGCTTGTACGACTTCCGTCGAGACATAGACCGACGAGGTCGTGTTGATCTACGGACGGCCAAGGGAGGGCGGGAACGGGAGCCTGCGCGACTGTCGGTACCCGCAAGAGAGTCCAGGGACGATTCAGAAGTGTCAAGGGTGCGTGCGCGAGAATGAGAGGGCCTGCCTTCCTCGCCCGCGCCTTCCTCATCGGGAATGTCGAAACGTTGACGTCTTTTCGCTGCTACAGGAGCGATTGCCTCCGTGTCGGTATCGGTCTCGCTGGCTGCTGAGAAGTAGTCTTGACGGCCGGCCTCTGGATCCGAGTCGACTGCATTGCGAAGACGCCCTCTTCCCGTGGCTGGACCAGGGGTGGCAGTAGAGGAGCGTTGGGCACTCCCGCCTGCCTCGATCTCTCCCGGTTCTTCGGTGGGGACAGCAGAATATGTCGCTCCATTGGCATTTTTGCTGCCGGAAGCGAGCGCGCCGCCGTTTCGACTGGAGTATTTTGCGTGGAGGTAGGTGTAGAGCATGCGGAGACCGACGGGAACGAGGCAGACGGACTCGCCGACGAACATCGTGAAGGTCTGGAAGACGGGCGACTCGAAGTTCCGACGAGGCTTGGGATCGCGAGGGTCACAGTGTGCGACACATTGCAAGTCCTGCATTGAACACCAGGGGAGAACGTGGTCAGGAAAATGCTAGATGAATGCTGTCCTTTTCTTCGTGCTCACCTGGTACTTGTTGAAGATGGAGTTGGCAACGCCTGTCGCGAGCATGCCCACCACCAGGAGTGGGATGAATAACTTGGCGGGGACGTGGAAACCCATCTTCGCTGATTCCGGACTCTGCACCTGCTGGTTACTACGGTTGTCGCAGGTCTTCGCTCGTCTTTCTTTCTGCGGCTCTGCACTGAAGAAAGTATACCAATGATGTCGAGGTGGCCTGGGTGAAGCAAAGCGCACTATGAGCGGAGGCAGTCTCACAAGTCAGTGGGTGAGCATTCCAAACACCGAAACACCGACGGCCAACCTTCCCGCGACATGACCACGACCCAAGTTGCGACGATAATATGGGTACAGAACCATTTATATGTATTAGGTTAGGCACAGAGGGCCATTGGACAAGTGGAAGCCTGATGGGAATGATTGAGAGATCCCGCCGGTCACGATGTTCTTGAAGGATGTCCCACAGCAGCCTCCATCGCCGCCATCTTCGCTCTGAGCCGTAATGCCAAAACTCCAGCTATGGCCGCAGAAAGCATACCTATGCGAAGCACCATTCCAATTGCATCCGGATCAGCATGCGGGGCCACTCCTTCTCTCCGCAGTCGTGGCGGAAGTGGCAGTGGGAGTGAGGCTGAAGGAGCTGGAGTGGTACTCGGCTTCGGGTCAGCGGGAGATGGCGGGAGAGCAGGGGCGGGCGTGTCCATCAAAGCGAACACTGGTGATCCATAAGAGCCAAACATGTCAGAAATGGGTAGCAAGCATCTCTAGACGAGAATTGGTACATACCGAGAGAAGATATGGCGGTGACTACTAGCTGACCCGCAACTATCGAAACATTGTGCAGTCCAAGTACCGCGCCCGCATGAGTGTCTTCTCCATCCCTCCGTCCTGCTCGTAGCCGCTGTTCTCGCGCTTGCTCGACATCTCGATCGGCTCCGAACGACAGGGCATCAAGATCTTCGTCCTCGTCGTCTACAGCTGTGTCTCGACCGTTCCCTGACTGTCGGACACGTGCCCCACCTTGGCTTGAGTTACGTCTGCTGTTGGGTCCGCTCAACAGTCGTTCGGCTTCTGAGCCCGGCACACCTTGACCGCCATCCTCGGCTTGATGTACTAGGATTCCAAGCTGTGCATGTCCATGAAGGCAGTCGTGTCACCAATGTCAGTAAATGGTTCGCGCTATTTAGGCCACATGATGACTCACCAGACTGAACGGAATCCAATTTGCTGTGGCCACGCTGAATCCGGTGCCCGCTATCACAGCCAGTGCGACTGTGGTGCTCGACCACCACGATGCCGGCCATGTGAAGAGCATCGACAGCGCAAAGCAGAAATGCGAAAGAGCCCATAGCGACGGCAAGCTCACGTTCCAGATCGGGAGCTCAAAACCCAGGACAGGTATGCGAGTGCCCGCTGTAGCCCGATTCGACAATGTGGCAGGTAAGAGGAGGGGCAGGATGATCGAAATGAGGAGCGACACAGAAGACTGGTAGAACATGGCCAGCGAGCCTAACCGAGTGCCGCGCTCTGCGATCTCACTTGCGTCGTCCGGATTTCCGGGTTGCGAGCTTTCCTGCTGCCGATAGATTGAGCCTATCCATACCGTGCCCCAGAATAAGAGAGGATACATGGCTATCCAGTTGAAGACTGTAGAAGGATCGAATGTGCACTTCAGTACTTCAAATCTATTACCGAGAGGGAAGGTTTGAATGGGCTCACATTGCACCTTGAAGACCATCCAGATGGGCTCCGGGAGACTGATAGCCGTTTGCCTCAATTCACGCAATGGCTGGATTATGGCCTGGACCCAGGAACTGAGCTTTCCGCCAGCCATCGAATCGCTTTCGCTCCTTTGCTCTGTGCTGGCACCATAGACTTGTTCGACGGCGGCGTACGCAGTAAGCGCATGTGTGATGAGGAGGAGTGATGCTGTGAAGACTGACATGCACTTTATCTGTGCTTCACTCGCCGGGGCGCCATCCGGGTACGAGCTACTCCAGATGATGGACAGCCAAGAGAAGGGGAATGTATGCGGCAGGTCGATGTTTCCGATCAGGAATCCAAGGAGGAGTCCGACTGAGGTGAGTCGGACAGCCCATGCATTTCCTAATGCTTGCTGACCCGCTGGCAGAATGTCCAGGATCAAGGCGCGATCCACCGACATGACTGATAATCGCGAAGAGCAGAAAGATGTGAGGTCTAGTAACAGCAATCGCAGATTTAAAATACCTAGACTCACCCGCATTCACACTGAAATCGATCCCAAAGATGGAAATCACAGCGAAGAAGAGCGTCAGCCTGTCCGCCTGTGAGGAGGGCCACGGTATGGAAGGGGAAACAAAGGGAAAATGGTTCAGTCAGACAGGGAGACGGCACGGCTTGGGAAGAGGCAGAAGTGGTATGCGCACGCTAGTTTGATTTCCAGAAAGTAGCAGAGTGTGGGAAAGGGAGCGCGCGTAGCCTAGTAGAAGCAGAGACCCGGCGCACAGGGCGACAGCGACGGCGAGGTATGGCCGCCTTCGACCCCAGCGATGGGTACACCGATCTGACGTTGCTCCGACGATGGGTTGCACTTGAAAGACGAACACCACAGCGTCGTCAGTGTCATGCGCAGGTCAGAGAGAGATATCACTACTCACCCAGTAGGCCACTTAATGGCCCAGCGACGAAAACAGCCGCCATGGAGGCCTTGGAGAGTCCGAGCTCGAGAAGATATGGCGAAGCAAATGCCATTTCCGTGCTCCAGACGAGCTGTATGCCAAGTGTACCTAGCGCAAGAAGAGGAATGTAGAGAGTTGGATCTCCTCGAAGCCGGGGTGTAGTCTCGGACCCATGACTTGCTGAGCGTGAGTTGAGGGCTGGCGCTGCGGGTGGATACATCTGAGGTCCACCCAATGTGCCTCCGCCTCCGCCGACCATGTCTGTGATACCGCCCGCCGCGCGCACGGGGGACGAATTCGAAGGGCGGCTCGCTACTTCAGGCAGAAGAACCTTTCTTGCTTGGGGGCGGCTCGATCGCCTTTGCTTTGTCCGTAGTCTTCGTGGAGAGAGCGAGGTCAATGCGGCTCACAGATTCCTGTGTGTGTATGGCGAGCAACATGCGATCAGCATGATCATTGGAATCTTCCAAACCTTGAGCCCGAGGACGAGCTCGACACGGACGACATCCAACTCGATCTCATCCTTCTGACACGGCGCGCGCTCCTTTCCTCGCTTGACGGTAACGATGTCTGTGAGTGTATGCGCCTGCTCTTCTATGCTGCTCAGCTCCCCAGCGAGACAATGCTGACATTCTTCGCTCTGTCTGTCCCGCAGTCTCTTTCCTTCACACCCATAAACCCAAAGCCGTTCCTACAGGCGCAGACGGGCAAGCAAGTCCTTGTGCGCCTCAAGTGGGGGATGGAATACAAGGGTTTCCTGGTCAGCACAGACAACTATATGAACCTACAAGTGAGCACATTCGCCGCTTTCTTTTGTCGCGCAGCTGGGACGTCTGTTTGAAGCTCACATACGTTCTGCACTTCCACCCTTTCAGCTCGCAAACACAGAAGAACTCGAGAATGGGAAATCGAATGGCATGCTTGGGGAGGTCTTCATTCGGTGCGTTGCGCCCTGAAAATGCGTCAAGAAGACTAGCCGGCTAACATTCTCCTTTTCGCCCTCAGATGTAACAACGTCCTATATATCCGAGAACTACAGGACGACGCGATGCAATCATGAGGTGCTCAAGTACACCTCGAACACCTGTAGCTTGCGGTCTTCAAAGGACACCCTAGGCCAACATGCGTCGGCAAGTCGAACTCGGTGCATTCTGTCATCCTCCCAGGACATCTTCTCCAGCCAGATGTACCGGGAACCACAGCTGGAACTGTCTGGTCATCTACCCCCCAGACTCTGTACTTCTATTAACGTTCTCGACATGCATCCTTTTCGATTCGTGAAGCCATGCTGTAGCATCCACCTGCTGGGTGCATCTGGTGGTGTCATGGTAAAAGTCGATTTTCAAAATGGAAAGATCTTCTGGAAAATGCACACAAATCTGAGAGGACGACACTGGTGAGATGCTGAATGAAGTGGCAACCGAACAGTGCTTTCGAAAATCGCTTTAGATTTGAAAATTTGGAATGATGGCTTCCTCTCACCTTCTTCGCCGGTCTGTTTGACTGACGGCCAACCACCACCTCATCCTCTTTTTGCCTGACCTCCAGCATCGCATACAGTCGTTTCCGACACTAAGAACGAATCGCACGCGCATTGAAGACCTGAGGAATATACAGAGCCAAGAATTCGATCCGAACAGGACCTTTCCACCCGAGCGACACCGCCCTGTTAACGAAGTTGGTCATGTCCCTCTATCCCGCCGAGCACTCCACCGAGCTCAAAGCCTGGCTCACATCTGAGCTCGAGCCCATGTAAGTCAAAAGCAGACCACGATGATTATAGCCTTGACAAAATGCGCTGACCATGCGCCTGTTTCCATCCGCAGATGTGATGCTGACCCGGACGTCCTCGCCGATTATGTCCTGGCCCTGCTCAAACATCCGGGCGGAGAGTCAGAGTTGCGAGTCATGATGTCGGATCAGCTGTCCGACTTCCTTGGCGACCGTGAGTACACCCTCATTTCAGTGTCCCGCTTTGCCTTTTGCTCCTCGCTGACCAGAAGTTGTGATATTCATTCTCAGAGACACGCGTGTTCGTCGAGAATGTTTTTACCGGACTCAAGGCGAAAATTTATCTCCCGGTCAGCGCCGTCACAGCCGTCGCACCAGCTGCGCCAGAAGCGCCTAGCGCTCAGGTTCAGGACGCGAAGCCTACCTCTGCGCAGGCTTCTGTGGGCACCAAGCGACGTGCAGACGATGATGCCGACCAGAATGTTCCATCTGGCCCAAAGGCTCAGCGGACATCATTAGGGATCAGTGCCGCAACCGCCTCATCGCTACCACCCAACCCTGCGCTGCAGGGACTTGCGATGCCCACAGGACATGGGCCCCGGGATAATATGATGGGACCCAACCATGGTATGCACATGGGTGGAATACGATCCGGTGGACCTGGCGGTCAACAGGCTGGCCCTGGTGCAGGTCGCAATCAAGGACCACCAGAGCTCTGTCGAGATTACCATAGTAAGTCTATTTCAGATGACCCTGTCTTCCGAGGTTCGCCTCAACTACTGACTGATTCTGTAACGCATCCCACAGCCAAAGGATTCTGCGCGCGCGGATCAAATTGCAAATTCATTCACGCCTCGGATAACATCACAGGCGGGATGAACATGAACAATGGAGGTTTCCCAGGAATGCCCCCTGGAATGCCGTTCGGCGGACCGGGGCAACAACAGCCTGGCATGATGGGTCCTGGACCAATGCAGTTTGGGGCGAACGGGATGCTTCCAGGGCCAGGCTTCCCTGGTAGACCCGGCATGTCTGGCCCGCCTAGCGGTCCTGGGCCCATGGGTCGATCGGAGCCCAGCAGTCTCGCCGCGCGACTGTCCATGGCCAGTTCACAGCCGTCTATCCCGGCCTCGACGCCGCAGGGAGGGTCTCCACACATGCAGCCCACAGGTTCGCCGGGCTTCAATATGCCTGGGTTCGGAATGCCAAACATGCCAAATATGCCGAGCCCCATGCCGAACCCAATGATGATGCAGCAACAGCAACATCAGCAGCAACGGCAACAGCACAATGGGAACCACAACGGCGGCGGCGGTGGCGGCCATGGCGGTGGGCGAGGCGGATTCCGAGGCGGACGAGGGGGCGGTGGTGGAGGTGGGGGTGGGGGCGGTCGAGGCGGAGCAGGGAGATTCGGTGGTTCGCGACGGAGTGACACCACTCTCATAGTGGAGAACGTGCCAGAGGAGCATCTCGACCTGATCAAGATCAACGAGTTCTTCAAGCAGTTTGGCACAATTACCAACATCCAGATCGAAAAATCGCAGAAGAAGGCGCTGTTGAGCTATTCGACTCCCGAGGAGGCAAAAGACGCGCATACGAATCCGGAGCCAATATTTGGGAACCGTTTCATCAAGGTGTACTTTCAGCGACTGGACGAGGACCGACCCTCTGGTCAGTCTGCGGGTGCTCCCCCGCAACAGAGACCACCTCCGAAACAGTTCTTTGGTGCCGAGCGACCGAATGTGTACGTCGCACCTCTGTCACCCACGACTCAGAACGAGAACAATGCGCGCAACGCGGCGATTGCCGAGCGGAAACGGCTTGGCGAGGAGCAGTCTGCCGCGCAATATGCGCTCGATCTGCTACGGGGCGAAAGTAAGACGGTGATGTCGAAGGTTGCTGCGCCTGATGCGAGCGAGGAGGTGAAGAATGAATGTATGAGGCGATTCATGGAGTTGGAGAAGGAGATGAAGGAGGCGACGGAGCGGGTTCGTAAGGCGATTGCTGCGTTGGAGGCGGCGCCTAAGGTGGCTCCTTTGCCGTCTGCGAGCACTGGTGCGGGTGCGGGTGCTCCTGGTATGGATGCGGCGAAGCGGGAAGAGATGGAGAGGAAGCTTTTGGATCGGGAGTTGGACCTTCACGCGAAGGGTGCGGATGGGAAGGAGACTCCCGAGGAGCTTCGAGCTAAGCTTGCCAAGTTGCAAGAAGAGGTAAGTTCATTGTCGTTGGTGTCGCATAGGTGGAAGATGACTTGCCTGACTGATTGTCTTTTGTTTCTTTGCAGGCTGCATCGATGGGCTTGGATGCCAATGGTCAGCCTGTTGGAGGCTCGAGTGCATTCCGTGGTGCGCCGCGGGGCGGATTCCGTGGTGCCTACCGAGGCCGTGGCGCGTACCGAGGTCGTGGCCGAGGAGGTTCATCTAGCGTCTCGTTCTTCAATCTTGACAATCGGACAACGAAGATCCTCGTCGCGCCAGCAGAGGGTGAGGCTTGGGACACGGACAAGACTGAGAAGGCAAAACAGTGGGCGAAGGTGAGTTTCTCTGACGTTTACTCGTTACTTGGATGCGAATGGAGCTGATGATCTTTGCCACCTCTGCAGAGCTTCGGAGAGGTCAATGCCGTCGACGATGATACATCGGGCTTCGTAGCGACCTTCAAGACTCGCGGGACTGCAGAGCAGGTCAGTAAATTACGTGAAGGGAGTAATGCTGTCAAAGCAGTTTGTTGACCGGATCTTTTTTCGCGAATAGGTGTTGCGTTCGGGTGCCAGTATCCCTGACGTAGGCTCGGCGAAGTTGAGCTGGGTCCAATCTTCGGCGCCGTCTGGCGGGCCCGCGGAAGCTTCGAGCCCTGCGAATGGCAGCAGTGCGGATGCTAATGGCGGTGGTCACGACGATGCCGAAGACGACCTGGCTCTGTACGAGAGCTGAAAGAGACAAACCCATCTAAGGCGAATTGAATAGGTGCAGGCGGCGGAGAACGGGGCATACCTTCTCTTCATGCTCGTCGTGTGAGGGAGTGGATAAGGTATCGGGGACCAACTCACATCGCATGTTTGGCCATGGCTCCCGTCCCCTCTCTTGTCCGTCCTGTCCTGCAATTCGAAGCACACTTCTAAAGTCTCCAGACTTCTGGTCTGTTGAGCATACATGGTTCTCATCTTCCTTTGTTCCCATTGATTCTTTGGCCTTTGTCCCTCGCACGTGTAAGAGCGGCTTCTAGATTGTTGTTATCAGCTGAGTGAGTTGGTGAGAATTATTGAGAGGCTCCGATCGAGGCAGGCTGTTCCAAGTCTACGATTGAGGGAAGTTGGCTGCACCTTGACATCATTCAATTCCAAGGGGTCTTGTAAACCCTGCGCTAGGCCGCCCAGATCACCTTTGCACCCAACGAATCCCTTTTGGTGTCCGTGCCAGTTGAGACGGTACATAAAGTCACAGATATCGATCCCTCTGTCTTCAATCTTCTCCCCTCTTTCAACAGGACCACCACCCCTGTTGTTCTTCACCTGTAAACGCTTCTCCCTTCCCCTTACCCTATCTCCCCTCCTTCTCCTGTCTCCTCTAGACCAAGATGAGCAACCGCGACCACCCCTCCGCCGCTCCGGCGTCTCGCACCATCCTCAACTTGGGCAACTTGCCTCCCAAGCGTCAGGGCTTCGGTGCTGCTAACTACCCGCGCACCGCATCTCGCGTCGACCCTAACAACCCGCCGTGGCCCGCGTTCCGTGGTTACCACACCTTCTCCTTCGCCCACGACACGATGGGCAAGCGTCTGCCTACCATCTTGGGAAAGGCGATCGACGATGTCATCCGTACCTTGAACGAGCAGCACGACGAGGAGAAGATTATTGACCTCGCCAAGTGTGTTGAGCGCATGCAGCACCTGATGAACGATCTGAGCAAGAACCGCAAGCTCCGGTAAGTCGCGTCTTTAGATTACATGCGGTATTTGGCCCTTACTGACTGTAGCATACCCATCTTTTGATTCTGAACAGACCCATCATCGACGACGGCGAAGGAGATGTTGCTCTCTGGAACAAGGAGATCGCCAAGTTCTTCCGCGGCAAGGACTTCATGAACGCCCCCTGGCTCTTCGCCGAGGCGTACAAGTACCGTCGTCTTCATGAGTGCTTCTCCTCTTCCAAGTACTGGAAGGACTACGACGTCTTCTTCCGCCAAAAGTGTGACACTTTCTCCCGCTCCGGTACAGCCGTCTTTGAGCTGTCGACGCGTTTCGCTGAGCCCTTCTCCTACCCAGCGGAGGCAACGGACGAGGAGAAGTACACGGCGCGCAAGCTCATCTTCCACGAGCTTACCCAGGTCTGCCTCTGGGGTAACGCCACGGATCTGAGTCTGTTGATCAACATGACTGAGGAGGACATCAAGAAGCTCCAGAGTACCGGTGGCGAGCACCTTGCCGCGACGGAGAAGAACATCCTCGGTAACCATCTCGAGAAGATCTGGGAACTTGTTAGCAAGATGAAGAACGGCCGAATTGACTTCATTCTCGACAACGCTGGCTTCGAGCTTTACTGCGATCTTGTCTATGGTAAGTCTCTTCGCGTGTCACAATCGTCTTTCTTACACCGCGTTTCTGACTTTTCTTTTGTCATCTCTTACAGCTGACTGGTTGATCCAGTCCGGCATCGCGACCGAGATCCACTTCCACGGCAAGCGTTTGCCATGGTTCGTGTCCGATGTGACGCGCAAGGTACGTGTTATGAGCTGCCCTTTCTTTTATTGCACATCTTTACCGTAGTACTCACAATGCTCTGCCTCCTGTAGGACTGGGACTGGCTTTTGAACTCGACATTCTACGGCTCGCTATTCCCAACTGCGCCTGACGCTGAGGTTGCCAGTTTGAAGCAAATGGCTACGCGCTGGAAGAACTACGAGCGCAAGGGTCAATTCGTGTACGAGCAACATCCCTTCTGGTGCACGGGCTACACCTTCTGGTCGCTCCCTGCGGAGGCACCCGATCTCTTCTTGCACCTTGCAGATTCCGACCTCGTCATCTTCAAGGGTGACCTGAACCACCGCAAGCTGACCTACGACTGTCAGGCACCGAGTCAAACACCCTTCGACATCGCCATCGGCCCGTTGGCACAGGAGCCTGGTTGCCCACCGGTTGTCAGTCTGCGAACAGTCAAGTCGGACGTCGTCGTGGGTGTGGACAGCGAGGTCTCCGACCGACTCGACAAGGACGAGCCCGGCTGGCGTATTTCGGGCAAGTACGCCGTCGTGTTGCTCAGCGAAGGCCACCCGGGCGAGGACGTCAAGTTCCCCGCCGAATGATTTCCCACAAGAGGCTCTTTCTGCGATTCACTCCCTGTCACTAAACTGCGCAACAAAATTTACGAAACGGGCTCTGCTTGACAGGGGGGGGCTGTGCCTTTACTGCGATCCCCTTGGCTTAGAAGGCATAAACGACATTACGACTCGCTGATTTTTCTTTGCTACAACGCCAGAACGACATTCCGATCTCCCTCCCCTCTCTCTCCCTCTCCTTCTCGTTGTCCCTAAATTCTCTCCTCTCAACCAAAGAAATATGATATGTAAAAAATTCTCACCTTCTTACCATCATCGTCGCGAAGGACGCGTTCGAGTGACATCCCCTTCGGGCTCGAGCTCGGGATCTCGGTGAATGGAAGTTTTTATGTAAAAAAATTCTCACCTTCTTAACCATCATCGTCGCCGGACGACCACGGGCTCGAGCGTTGTTCGGGCGGTGAATGGAACCCAGCAAAGGGGGGGGGGGTTGAGATTTCGTCCACAAGACGGTGGCTGATGGTGGTGGTTACAATGTAGAAAATTGAGAGAGGAAGAAATGTCTAAATAGCTGGCTTCATTCGAAGCTCAGCAAAGCAGAGAGCAGCAGCCCATAACGGAAATAGCAGAGAGACTGGGAGTGAGAGGCAATGAAACGAGAGATGTAGGAAGAAATTTAGGCAGGGAGAGGAGGGCGGGGAGGTTTAGGCAGGGTTGGCAGGGCGGAATCCCAGTCTGAAAGTGCATTCATCGAGACACACCCGAGAGGGAGCGCTGACGAAGAGCATGGTCGGACCCCGCATCAGCAATGATGCTGAGTTGCGAGCTGCTCAGGGGACCATCGTCGTTGCGCAAAGGGATGGAGTAGGCAAGGCAGTCATGGTGGCCGCGATCGAACTTCGTGAAAGGTGGTGCTGGTGCGCATAAACACCGACGCCCCAGACCGAAAACTCCACAACGCCACGCAACGGCCAGGCGACGGGACGCAGGAACCGGAACGGAGAGAACGCGATCAGCTCCCCCACGGCCACGCTGGTGGGCACCAACGATCGCACCGAGGCGGCCAGTTTGCGTGAGAACGTAGTGACGACGCTGGGAAGCAATCCAAGCATGAACAGAGAGCGCAGCTGCCTGTGGATGAACCTGCGAATGGTGTCTGGCGGCAGTGAGGTAGTCGTTGTATTGAGAGTTCGTGCGGGCCTGCTGGAGGAGGGCCGAGGACGGGAGCTGAGGACGGTGAAGGAGAACATGGATGGGGTTGCAGCTGGAAGAGGTGTGAAGCTGGTGGAGAAGAGAAGCAGAAAGGAGGGGATATCTGCGCGAAGGGGGCAAGAGAGAGGTCATCGCTTCGCCGGCACCATGCCGCTTCCCAGAACCGCAGATCCACTTGACCGCTGAGGCGTGATGAGCCTGAGCGGCGCGCAGGGCCACCTTCAGAGAGTCTCCTCCTGGCGTGTCCACCAAGGACCAAGTCAGAGCAGCAATGCCTCCACCATAGTCTGACAGGGAGCGGCAGACACTTTGGTAAAGCCGGAGCCAAACCACGCCCGACCAAGCTCCACCCACCGCTTGCAGGAGGCGGAGGGTGTTGTCCATGCTGGTGGTTACTCGTGTGAGCCACCCCACGCAGTCCAATCCGTCGGCGGTGCGAGGAATTCCGAGGTATTTGTACGAGTCGGACTGGGGAATTTGTGCATCACCAAGGTAAAGAGATTGTCAGATGCCACGGGTGCATTAGAAACTTCAGTTGACTATGTACACAGGGAGTCGACGTAGCTTCTGTTTTGTCATCATCCCAGGAGGGATGAACATCCGCGGCGCAGCTACCGCGTCCGGCGTCTGAGAGTTGATAGATTCAGATCGCCATTCGTCATTCGTCATTGTCGTCGTCGGAGTTTGCAAGCAAATGAAGCATCTTGGTGGAAGTCGTGAAGCCATTTCAAGAAGATCTTCTTCGCTGCATTGACGTCTCGGTCGGCCTCGAGTCCACATGCTGGTGATGGGCAGCGAAATACGCTCTTGCCTCCTAAGCGGGGGTTGTCCGCGCCGCATTGAGAACACGTCCGGGAGGTGTAGTGTTCCTTTATTTCGACAAAGCTGATCTTGTTCGACAGGCGATCTCGGAATTTGCCGTGCGCCCAGGAAAACATTTGCCGAACTGTGGATTTCCTAATCTTCCGTCGACCGCGAGCAGAGATTCCGTGAGCCGAAAGACTTGGAAGTAGGACCGTGTCGTAGTTCTTGGACAGCCACAGAGCGAACTTCTTATGAATCTCCATCACAAGATGCCGTAAGCGCATACGATATCGGTTGACCGCGCGCTTCATTCGGTATCGTGCTCGATGGCGTATGTCGGGAGCATGCATCTTGCCTAGAAGATTGTCGATCTTGAGGGCAACATCGAATAAAACCTTGACGTCTCTTCCAGTCCCCCATTGAAATGCCTTTTGCCGCAGAGGATCATACACGGTGGCAAAGGTGCGGATTCCCGGATCTGTTGATTGATAAAATGTGGTAAGTGTCTTCAGCCATCAGTTGTACCTGTACGAATCAACATTACTCACCGATCGCGCAAATGTGATGTCCTTCCGCTACGTCGGATGGCTTTCCCGACACGAAAGGAACCATAAGGTACCATACTCCGTTCTCCCAGCTGAGCGATCCTCCTCCCTCCCATGTTGCTGATACAGGCTCTTCAGCTGCCACAAAACCGAAGGGTTGCCCGCCTTCGTCTTTGAGACCAAGAATCTCGCCCCCCGACCACATTTCCGTAGAAACTTCTATCCCACCTTCCCAGTACTCGTATGTCTTTTGGAAGCCACCCTTCCATTGCTTTGCCGGTAGTCGTAGAGTCCCGAAAAGTGCACGCTTCTTGCGAAATTTCAGCTCGCCTGAGCCGCGACGTTTGGTTGCAAGAAAAGCGTCCATCGCCTCCATTACTGCTTGCTCTCGGATCGCATAAACGCTCCTGAATACCCATGCCATATCCGCATCACCGTCGAACGCTTCGTCGTTTACGCACTCTTGTCGGAGTTGCGTCAGTGAAGGTTGCGAGCCAGTGTATGTCTTGAGGATGTGCACTGCACGATTGTAGGTCCAGCGGTAGGTGCCTACCGCCTGCCGCAAGATATCCTTCTGACGTGTGTCAGGAAAGATTCGGACTTTCCGCGCCCGCCAGACCTCATCTTCACTCAACGACTTGGCCCACGCCCGTATATGCCTTGTTGGTTTTGCCGCCGGATTCCTCTTCACGAACTGCCTTAGAGGCTCAGTTGCGTCGAGTAGCTGACGAGAAACAGTTGTGGTCTCCATCGCATCGAGTGCGGTTTCCATCCGCGTGAACCAAGAGTGGCCTATATGTAGAGGCTTCCGACGCATCGATGAGTGGGTGCCGTGCGTCGATGGCCACCGAGAAGACTCGGTGGCAACCGAGGCTATCCACTCACGAGCCCGTGAGGGATGCGGCGGTGGAGGTGGTTGAAGTGGGGCTGGATGCGGTGGAGGCCGTGGAGGCCGTGGAAGTGGCGGCAAGAAGGAAGGTGGAGGCGTTGGTGGTGTCGAATAGGCTGGTAATGGCAGAGGTGGCCAGAGTTGTTGAAACCACAATTGTCCGTCTTGTTGTTGTGGGGCTGGTATCGATGGGCTTGGTGGCGATGATGCTGGAGGCAGTGGAGCTGGCGGTGATGAGCCTGGCGGCGATGGAGCGGGTGGATCTGGAGCAGGTGGCTGTGGGCCTGGCGGCAATGAGCCTGGTGGAGCTGGATTGAGCGGATTTGGAGCGGGTGGCGGTGGGTTTGCCGGTGATAGGGCTGGCCCTGATAGAGCTAGCGGCGATGCAGCGAGTGGATCTGGAGCGGGTGGCGGTGGAGCTAGTGGAGATGCGCCTGGTGGATCTGGAACGGGTGGCGGTGGAGCGGGTGGGTGGGGCATCTGGTGAACAACGGTGGGTGAGTGGGTCAGAGATTGATAAGAAGAGACTATGGCACATGTCACAGATGGTGGCTACTCACCTTTACTGCATTCGGTCCCTGCTGGTGGATGGGTGGGTGCGAGTGTGAGAGCAAGGCAGCATCCAATCCCTGCTGGTGAATGAGTGGGTGTGAGTGTAGGCAAAGAAGGGAGATTCGAGCAAAAGGGGATGAGATGGAAAGGTCAAAGGACAGGATGAAACGAATGAGGAGGGCAAGCACTCACGCCGAGGAGAAAGATAGTACTCGTAGCATCCGAGGTCGATTCGGGGATCTCGGTCGGATTCGGGAAGCGCGACTTACCGAAGGGACTTGCAAGTTGCAACCGTGCAAGGGAGGAGAGCAAGCAAGCGTGCAAGCAAGCAAGCGTGCAAGCAAGCAAGCTGAATTGCAGCGACTGCCGATTGGTTGGGCATGAGTAGTCTGGCCTCCGGGCTCCGAGTGTTTCTGGGAAAATCAAGGCGGGTGGTGAGGAACCCATTGATGCTCAGCAAGCAGAGAGTTGCGATGAAAACATGGGTCGATTGGAAGTCGTCATGTGGTGTGTTGTGGAGCCAGCTTTGCGGGAAAGGGACATGGGTACAGAAGAGAAAGCAGAAGAGAAAGGCGAGAGAGAAGGGAGAATCGCACCCGAAAAAGCCGTGCAGACAAAGTAATCGCTGTGTCCCAGGGTCCACTCAGTAAATCCCTATTCCCTGCTGTGTCTGCTGTGTCCCAGGGTCCACTCGGTAAATTTCTGCTGTGCTTGAAAGTTCCTTCCCTAATCTACGCTCCGACTTGGGTAGGCTTCCAGGCTGCCTCATCAGGAAGGGTAAAGGGCGTGTACGTAGTCCGAATCGGCATGAACGTGGACAAAGCTCGCCCATCTGAGCAGGCTCGGGAACGGCCACTGACTGGTTCTTTCTCTTCTTCTCCTCCTCCCTGGCTGCGATCGCATTCTCGGGTCTGACACCTTGTCCACGGAAGCCGAGTTGAAGAAGTCGCAGAACCGACCGTGGCTGCGTATGAAGACGGTTGCTGCGCCCAGGAGTGCTGTCGGAGCGTTGGCTTGGATTTGTCAAGTTGCTCGTCTCCTCGGCCAGAGCGGATGAGAACCCGTGAAGGGAGACCGGCTGGCCGACTTGATATGCGCCGGAATCTTGATCGCAAGCGGGCCCAGACGGGCCTTCGGTACAGTACTCTTCGGCGGCGTGTAGACGGCAGGCGTGTGTCGCATATCCTTCATAGCCACTTAGGGGACGGCGCCGACGGTGGAAGAGCCCGTGCCTGATGTCTGTTCGGGCAGGGGACGCGTTTGCACAATCGAAGGAGGAACTGTCGCAGGGTGGTGGTGAGTGAATGATGTCGGGAGTCTGAAAGGGAACGTCGTAGTTGCTCCCTCGTCGACTCGATTTACCAGAGAGGAGGACGCGTGCTGGTGATGGTTGGAAGGTCTGTGTGCGTTCGTGTTCTGATCTTCAGGCGCTGTAGCTCTTCCTCGTCGTGGGTAAAGTGCTTGTCCCATTTGCCGACCTTGACTGGTGAAGCCTGAAGGAGGTCCGTTCCCACGTGTGCACTTGCAAGAGCAATAGCAGGTCTTGGGTGGGCGCATCTATCGGGCATGCGACTGGCATCGCCTCTTGATGATCATAGGTCGTGTACGGAGTTTCATGGGGCAGATAGCTTCGTCGTAACGTGCAGAACCAAACACCAACAGACGACGGGGAAGCAATTGGGACCGCAAAGTGACGAGCCCGTCTAGTGTCGGTTGCCGATAGCGATGATCAGCCTCGACTGCAGTTGAGGACGAAGGAGGAAGTGATGTGTCCGTCTTGGTTCAGTTCCATCGACAAGGCAGCCTCGGACAACATGTGCTAACTCCTAGTCGTACCGCAATCGCCCTGTTAGGGCACAACATGCTCAGGGTGAGTCTGAACGCGACCCCGTCGACTCGACCCACCAGACCCAGACCAAGACGAGGGAGGACCCAGACTGATGAGCGAACAGCTGTTGTTGGCAGGAGTGCTCTGTTTCGCATCGGCGCCGTTGGAAGTGCTGTGATCGCGAGGTGGCGGGCGTATGAGCTTAGAGCGTGATGGCCTGTATGCCGTTTTAGTAGTCCTCGCCGAGCGCTGTGACGCGTATGGGGCGTTTGACATCCAAGAGCCGCGCGGATGACGAGCCCGTTTGTGCCGGGGCTGGCTGCGAGGGAGGTGGCGGACTGAAATGTGGCTGCCGTCGCTGCCTCCGAGCGAAGTGAGAGGTGGGAGGTGGAGATGGAAGCGCCAGAACGCATCTTGCCTGTTCGTAAAGAGAGCGACTGCGAGCTTGGGTATCATGTGTCGAACTGGGAGGAGAAAATGCTACTGAAACTCGAAGCTGCTGGCCAAAGGTGGGACCAAATGAGGCCTGAATGGGTGGTAGGAGGTCACCCCCTACGCGACTGTCGAGAGCCGTCGATTCGAGCCTGGTTCACACTAGAAAATGAACGGCATTTCAGCCAAGAGATCATGGGAGGGACAGGGCTGATCAGAAATGCTCACCTGTAACCTAGATCCCAGCCATCAAAGAGTTCGAGCTACTTTCCCTGTCCGACTATTCAGCAGCTCCCTCAGGACCCGTCGAGGTCCCGAGGCCTCCCTTACCGCAGGAGTTAGCTGCCCTAGGCCGGACAGGGAAAGCTCAAAGGGAAAGATGGGCACCGTTGGGGAAGGGTTGACAACGAAGCCAGACAAGGGGCCTGGGCTTGATGTCCCTGACGGCAGCGCAGAGGAGCGCGAGCCATATCTTGATGAAGGCGGGAGAGTAATCCGTGGCGCCGAAGTCGAGGAGTTCGAGGGTGTGCGTTCGATCGTCGAGGAAGAGATTGGGCCGGGAGAGTACTCGGGCTGCATCACGCGGAATTGGAAGAGTACTTGGAGGCAGAAGGCAGAGACGCGATGAAGGTTGCGATCTGCTGTGAACGAAAAGAAAAGAGGTAGAAGTTCCCACGTGGTGTGTGGGCTTTTGCTGTGATCCCGACAACCGAGTGTAAAACCTGATCGTCATGCGCATCGCGAGCCTTGCCAGGAGAAGGATTCCTTGCTTGAATGCCCTCTCGCAGCCCCACGACCATCGCTCCTTCCTTTGCCCGCGACTTCCTCAAGCAGTGCCTACGGTGTGCGGACCGAATCCTCAATCTTGTTCCCGCCCGCTTCTACGTCCGCGTTCCCGATTCGAGCCCGCAGTCACAGGTTCCCACCATCTCTCCATCAAGGTCTCGGGCAGCAATGGACAGCTCTGAGACCATGCCAGGCGGGCCTGGAGGCACAGGCAGCGATGACACCGTCCAGTTCGTAGACGAACCCCACTCGATCTTAGGTGGTGAAGGGTCGAGCACGTCGCCAAGCGGGCCGCCTGCAAATGTCGGTGAAGACGTGGACGACGGCGTACCAGCACAGGACGAAATGCAAGTCGATGATTCTGTTGGAGCACAAGCCACGCCAGCTTCTGCACCACCGAGTCTGGAACTCGCTCCGGTTCCCCGTCCTCCGATATCGCTCCGATCGCCTCATTCTATCGCCTCAGCTCCATCCGCGCTGCATCGAATAGCAGAGGTGCCAGACGCTTCGTTTTCGGGCGAGACACCCGCGCCATCAGCTGAAGAGGGCTCAACGCCGGACGAACACTTGATTTCTTCAGCGGGAATCACAGAGGCAGGAACTCCTCCAGTTGCATCTCTTCCCGGCAGCAACGAACTCGGTTTCACAGCCCCGCCCCCGCAACCTGTTCTCACCAGTACACCAACAGGGCATCCTCTCGACTTCAACCGTCAACTAGGCATGGGCCCGCCAGGATCCGATCTCGCCAACTCTTTCTCCATAAATGCTGCTGGAACCAGTGCGGGTGCAGGCATGACATCGCGCAAGCCTTTTCAGCGCACTCTGAGCATGCCGCTCGGAAACAGACTTGGCCCACTGCAAAGACCACAGCGCTCGTCACAACGTATCCCCAACAAACGTGCCGTTAGCAGCAGCAGCTTCGGCCATTCCAAGCGCAGAGAATCGCAATCCAGCGTCAATTCTGTGCAAGAAGGCAGCTCTGGTGGAAATGGGAGGTTGGCAGGTGGCGTATCCCAACGCAATGGCGCGGATGGAAGCCCAAGCGACGACATCGCCTTGCCTGAGGAGGAGGACGACGACGACGAAGAAGACGGACTTTCAGAACAAATGGATGAGGGCGATGATGCAGGTGAGTCCGTTTCCATACTGCTGCTATTCTATGCCGGCGCATGACTGACATGCCTTTCCGCTACCATTCGACAGTACCATTTCCAGCCCTGCTTGCGGATACTCTCCAGCTCTCGATTTCAACCCTTCTACAGCTCATCTCTCCACACTTGCTCGACCCTTCACACGAACGATACTCGGCCTCCAGCATCCAAGTACCAGTCACGAGCATAGAAGCTCTACTGGAAAGTCACCGCGCCTTGAACTGGCTGTGCGCCAAGATGGATGATGCGGGATCCCTTTCAGCCGCGGACGTACGCAGTACCGTGGACAAGCTATCGGCGGTTGCAGATGCTGCTCGTCTGACGCGGAACTCTGGAGAGGAGGAGGCGGAGGATGTCGTCCTGGTGCGAAGCAGCATGCCTCCCGCACAAGGTCACCTGGCAGCTGCGCACGAAGTCGGAATTCCCACGTCCGAATCATCAGCGAGTATGTCCATCACCTCTACGTCTCGGGCGCCATCGTCCATCTCCGGCTTCAGCAGGGTCGAGCGCTCCAGTCCGTCCACCGCAGTCTCAAGTCTGCACCTGCCACACCACATCTCGTCAACCTCGCGCGCAAACAGTATGCTCAACCCGGCGAGCTCCCCGATGGAAGGGTCCAATTCTTCCTATTCTCCCATGCAAAAGGAGGTGGACTTTGACATCGCCGAGCTTGTACAGCGCGCGGCCGATGCAGTCAGCGGGCAAGCTGCGGCGCGAGGCGTCGAGATTGCGCTCTGCCCTCCAGTCTGCACCATGATCAAGAATGGAAGTACCAGTGCGAGTGCGAGCCTGGAGCAAACACTGGGGGTGAGCGTCCGCGGTGATGAGGGTGCAGTTAGATTCGGTATGCTCCACGCCCTCAGCAAGGTTGTCGAGCAGTGCGAGCGGGGGAGGACAGTGCATGCAGCGCTTTGCGTAACGGAGCTCTCGGAGAGCGTGGCCGAGGCGCATGCGTCAAATGGCAAGGGCAAGGCACGCGAAGCGGGCGCAAATGTGCAGTGCTGCCTACATATCTATCAAAAATCGCAGGACGGAGAGTCAGCTACCGGATCGTCAACGGAAAAGGATGCTAGGGTGCCGGAGTCTCCCGTGAGCCCGGCTGGTCGGCAACGAAAAATGCAACGTGCTCTCAGTACGAAGTTCCTTCAAGGGATCTGCTGTAGAGTCACGGTTCGCGATGTGCCCTGGCCACAGGTACTCGGCGACCACAACAGAACATCCAGCGAAGACGACGAGCATCGGTCGAGTGAGGCCGCAACAGAGGACAAGCAGGGGGAAGCGCTACAATACAGCTTATACTACTACCTCAAGCGGGGAGGTCCCCTGGTAGAGGCCGCTGCCGTCGACCTTCGCGAATCATTCTCACGGCAAAGATATCTACCCTCGGTTTCAGTCGGTCGTGAACCGAGCCTGAGCGAGTTGGTCGGCTTCGTCGAGACGGAGCTCAGGGCGAAGGGACGGACTGTTGCATTGCACGCGCAGGGTGAAAGCACCGGAGCGAAGCAGCTGATATCAATGCTCAGCTCTTGGGGGTGCAGTGTTGCGCTGTTCCCGCTGCCGCGGATTCAGCGAGCCGGAGCGGGTCTAGGGAATGGGAACACCGTGTTAGAGGAGACCGGGCTTTGGGCAGGTGTTCCTCACGAGTACGGCTCGTCGATGGACGTTTCTGACTCGATGTCGAACGATCCGAATGAGAGCGTGGGCTCAGAAGTTGATGCGTTAGGCGCGCCGATGACAGGTGCCACTCAGCGGAATTTGCGGACGGCGGTTGCTCTGGTGCCGGACGGAAAGCCGTCGTTGGTCAGCTACCCGAGCGGGTTGCAGCTGCCCTTACTCCCACAATCCTCTTCAGGCGAGGGTGCCCGACTTGCTCGCGGAAGCATGGACACCGTCATGGGCTTGAACGGAGACGAGGGTTCGCGCTTATCCTCGACAGATTCGGCGCCGTTTGATGCGGCTGTGCTGGATCCGGTCACTGGTGTGCCGCTGGCTGTCACCGGAAGTGGCCAGGGTGTGGACCGGCAGGCGACAGAGGAGACGATCGCTGCTGGGCTCAGTTCTCAAATCGTGCCCTTCAGCTTCGTTATCATAGACGACGACGTGGAGGTGTTGCAGCGGGAGCTATTGAGACTGCAGTCTGCCGTACCGATGCTTCGTTCCGCTCTTGGTTCTCCGGTTCAAACTCCCGGCTTCGGGCACCAGTGGGATCCCCTATCGCAGCGTAAAACGGCGTCAAGGTCTTCAATGCCCAGCGGGCGGCCAGCACTGCCTCATCGCTCCGGTTCCAATGCGCAGATTCAGCGTGTGCTTGCCGAGGAGAGAGGAGAGGCGTATGTCAAGGCTGTACAACCACCTAGCGGGGTGCCCATGCAAAAGGTACCTTCGACAGCGGACAGCCCCACGTACGCCATCATTCACCTGACCAGCTTGGGCAACTTCAGACTGGTCCGAGACTTTGTGCGATCCATGATCGAGTCGACCTCGGCACAGCAGCGGGCCGGAGTGCCTCTTTCCTTACCGGAGATCCTTGTCATCCCCAAACCCATTGGTCCAAGGCGCCTCCTGACGACGCTGCATACTGCTGTGCATAAACCGCTGGTGGATGAGTTCTTCGTCCCTATTGCGACCAGTCCACTCAATCCGGGCATGAGCTCAGTGCAAGGTGGCTCAGGATTCCTGGACGTTTTCGGCCGCGAATCCAACTTACGGACGAGTCACTTATCGGATCCTGATCCGATTCCGTTGCAGCAGGCCTTGGATACCAAGATGGCCGCACCTTTGGTTGATCCTACTGCCGTAGTTCCTGCTCCGGTACGGGAGGCCGCCTTGCTTCAACCTGCAACTGCCGAAGCGATTCAGGAAATGCCTAAGGTGGACACAGCACAAGGTGCGGCATTGAACAACGGTGCTCAAGCTCAGGCTCCGGCTCCAGCGAGCAGCGTGCTTAACAAAGGACGCGTGGAGAGCTCGCTGCCGGTTCCCGCTGCCAGTCCAGGTACCCATACTCCGTGGTCCGGTGCGTCCGTAGCTGGAAAGAGAAGCCATCCGAACAGTCCACTACCAATGGACGCGCTGGAGTACTTCAACGAGACAGCTTCGCGAATGGGCAGCCGGGCGGCGAGCGGAATGTTAGTACAAAGTGCGGATGGTAAATCTGCTGGTATTTTCTTCCGACCTGGGGATCATGGTCGTTCTCAGAGCGGCTCAGGTCATAATCGACGTGGGTCGACGGATCTGGCTGATTCGGATCGTGGTTCTGGGGCGGAATACAGTTCTACTTCCTCGCGATGGCCTCCTTCGCAGCAAGGTGACCTGCAGCTGCGGGACCTTCGACGGCAGTCGGCAACGACTGTTCAGCCTGATGCCGATGCTGCGTCACACACATCGTCACGTCGTCGTCGTAGCCCGTCGATAGGACAGCCGGTAAGCGCACGATCGTACCCGAGTGGTAGCCTGTTCTCGCCCGAAGTGGGGATTGAGGCTGTGTTGGCTGGAAGTGAGCCTCCTGTAGCAACGCCTCTTGGCCCACCCAATCGCCACCCTGGCCCGCAGACACCATGGGAACCGAGCTCGATGGCACCTCGACCAGGACCCGCTGCTGTGATCGCTGCGTCCGGAACACCTTCTGCACGGCCACCTCAGCAAGGATCGACTGTGAGCCCACCCGAATCCGTGATGCCTCCTCCGCCTTCTCCTGGCGAATCGCCTGTGCCAAAGGAGCTTGATCTTCCTCCGATCAGTACCGACGCGAGACCGGAACCGAGCCATAGCATTGAAAGCGGTTCGAACCATGCACCGAGGCACCTCCTGCACCCACATAGCTCGGGTCAGTGGCCTCCAGGGCAGCAGCCACAGGCTGTGGCGATGACACCGCAGCAGTCGACAAGAGGTGTCAAGCCTAGTGCTTTGCCCCAGCCTGGTCTCCTTATCGGTGCTGGCTTTGCTGCGAAGGACAAGAAGGTTGCGGCGCCGAAGAAGTCGCTCCTTCGTGAGCCCGTGTTGCCGCCCATCAAGGTGCTCATTGTCGAAGGTAAGTTTACAAGCTTCTTTTCATGAAAGGTTTTCACGAGATCTGACAGTGAGATTGGTCCTGTGTTCTGTTCAGATAACCCTATTAACCAGCGCATCATGGCCAAGTTCATGGACAAGAAGAAGATCAAGTATGAGATTGCGACGAACGGAAAGGATGCGATTGAGCGTTGGCAGAGTGGAGGTTTCCATCTCATCCTGGTGAGTCTTGCTTTGCCTTCTCTGAACCATGATCTGGCAGGCGTTGGGCGCTGACTTCCTACATCTACAGATGGATATTCAACTCCCAGTCATGGACGGCATCGAAGCTACTCGCGAGATCAGGAGACTCGAACGCTCGGCAAATATTGGGATTTTGCCGAACACGCCACCAACGGGCCACAGTAGTACTCGTCGAGACAGTGACTGGTCCACGATGTCGCCTGCTCGCCCGGCGATGTCGGCGTTCCGCGCCTCCGTCATCATTGTGGCTTTGACGGCTTCCGTCTTCAACCCGGATCGAGTTGCTGCTCTAGCTGCTGGATGCAACGACTATCTGACCAAGCCAGTCAACCACAACTGGCTAGAGAAGAAGATCATCGAGTGGGGTAGCATGCAGTACATCCTTCTTTCCGGCTTCCCGTCGAACAACTGGGATCGATGGAGGGAGGAGCGTAGATTGGATGCCGCGACTGTGGCTGCTGGTCCGGGTGCGAACCGACAGGTTGTCCGTGACATACGACGGGGCTTTAACTCGGGTCCGGATGAGAATGCACGGAAGCTTGCGAGCAAACTGCATATTTCTCGACCGGCGCGTTCTGGACACGGATCACCGGGTCCTCCGGTGCCGGCGCAGACCGTGCCAGGTCGACTGGTCCAGCCCGACTTGGGACATCACGGTCGTCGGTCTGAAGCGTGGCAGAATCAGGCGGGATGTGCCGGTCCGCGCAGCTCGGGAAGCACGGATAGCTCTGGATCGTCTATCCGGCTGTACACGCATGGTCCTGCGGCCATCAGTAGCGATCTCAACCAGCCGGGTACGGAGGCGAAGGAGGCGCTTCCTGTGCTTCGTGAGACGAGTCCGCCGGTCAATCCAGTTGTGCCTTATCCGACCGTGACGCCTTCGCCTCTGGTTCAGCAGATGGAACCCGGAACTGCGGGTGATCCCTCGCCACTGTCTGTCACTCCGACTCAGATGACCAGTCCTTCCCCGGTGGCGGAAGAAGATGTGGAGAAGCTTATCAACGACGGGCAGGTTACGAAGGCGTTGCCGGACGGAAGCTCCGTGCAGAACTTGATAGGCTGAGGGTTGGGCCTTCTCTTCTCCCCCCCTTGCTCGAAGGACGGTCCGGGTTTTACGATTCGGAACTCCATGTTGGAACACGGAGGGGACATCGCCAATCCATACATAGACGCACGAAGAGATATGCCCCCCAACTCCTCGAACTCCTTTACCAATTCGACTTCCTTCAGTTTGCACTCCTCTTCTCGATGGTTGGCAACGCATCCCCGATCAGTCAGGGGGTGGTTTTTTTCTTCTCCTTCAACGCGCGCTCACATCCTTATACACCAATTGTAGCACCCATCCCCCCCAAAACCCTCACCATTTTCATCGACTCCCCCTCACTCTTCTTCCTTTACGATGCTTCGCAAATTGCACTTTTCATATCATTGATGATTGCCACTTTCCTTGTTTGAATCGTGCTACATGGATTCGACTCGTGTTCAGTGTGTCCCTCTCTTGGCTCCGTCGTCCCTGCAGCATGGGTATCGTCCTCGAGCGTGATCAACCTGCTACTCGGAGATTGGTTGGGAGTCGTGTTGGATGCTGCTTTCTTCTGTGCTATAATCACCTCAGACACAGGGACTCAGGCTTCAGGCAAGGGAGTCATGTCCCACACCATGGAAGCTTTTGAGAAAGTAGAGGAGGTCCATTCAATCGAGCTGCGCGCCGGGCGGTAGGTATACAATCGAATTTCGGGTCTGGAAAGAAAAGAAAATCTGCGACCGCTTGCGGAGGAGAAGCTTTCATGCGACAGCAGTCATGTTGGATGTGTGCTGTGATGTTTGGAGAGAGTCCGATTGTTGTGCCGGGGCGTCCTCAAAGTCCCTGTAGATGGCAGAGATGTGAAGGAGAATTGTCAGTCCCTTGAGTCTTGACCGGAGTGAGAAAGAGTAGGAAGGGAGGAACTTACCACTTGATGTTGAAACGTGTGACGCGTGGCTTGGAGACGAGGACCTCTCTCCTTAGCTTGGTCACGTCCAAATCGACCTTTGTCAGATCCAACACCTTGTTCGGGTCATCCACATACTGCTGGAGATCCGGCCTGGACTCCAGATAGTCCTTCTCCAAAAAGTTGTTAACGTAATACCCGACGCGAATGAATTCGGCGTCCTTGTAGGAAGCTGTGAGGAGGATGACGGTTACGCCTAGGAGGTCGGTTTCGGGGATCTTGGAAGGGGAGGGTGCTTCGGCTTCAAATTCGAATGAGTTGACGCCGACGGGGACGGGGCCGACCATGCATGAGTCGAGTTCTTGGTCGTACTTGGATGAGGCTGCGCTGCCGACGTAGATGAGCTTCCACTCGATGTCTGATAGGCGGGCGCGCGCGAGAGAGGAGATCAGCGTGAGTCAATGGACGCGTCGCAAGTGATAGCCGCTGGATGCTCACCTTCTGAGAGTGGAGAGATGCACTCAAAAGTGACGCGGAAGATGTATGGGTCGGCAAAGTTTGCGGTTGCGTTGGTCATTTCGACATTCTGGACAGACAGAAGGAGAGAGAGTGTGAGTGACGCGACGTGGGATGGAGAGGGAGGATGGGTTGCTGCGCTTACCTGGAGATGGACGATGGACATGATGGGCGAGTGAGTGAGTGCTACTGAAGATGAGTGTGTGTGTAGGAATGAGGATAGTGAGTGAGTGAGTGAGTGGGTGGTGGAAGATGGCAAGGAGATAATTGGGAGAGTGTGTTGCTTTTTGTGCCGACCCTTTCGAGAAGCGACTCAACGAAACGCGTCGCGCCACGGCGTCTCTCTTTCCCCAGGCAGTAGAGCAGTGTCCCTTCCCTCTCACACAGACACCAACACTGATCTCTAAAGAAGCGCGTCGCGTCGCGTCGTGTGGAGGAGACCCGCGTCAAAATCAATCTTGGGCTTACCACGTGACTTTGCCGGATGTCGGACCGATGAGCCGCTGTACTGACTCACTGACTGCCTTGACTGGCGACTGCCTTGACTCGACGATGAGAAGAAGGTCGGGGCACCGCCTTCTGTATGCTCGTAGCACCTCATGTCCATTGCGGCGTGGGTCCGCGTGAGGCAGGCGCCCGTTGCTGTGTATGTGCTGCGCGTGATAATCTCATCTCCAGCATGTCTGCGTCTGCTCTTCCTTCCTTCTGAGGGCGGGGACTTTTGTTACGCTTCTTCGAAGTTGCCTCGCTCCCCCCAATGAATCTGACCACCACCTTCTCATAAACCTGTCCGAAGGAGTGACGAACAAAGACAAGCAAGGAACCCGCGCCACCGAGGAATCTCATCTCAACGACGAGGCAGTGAGTGGGCTGAGTCGAGCTGAGCACAGAAGCGCATCTATAAATAATGCCACTCACACACTCTTCCCTTCGCATCTCCCTCCCACAGTCAACTTCTTCCCCAACAAGGACCTTCTCTCCCACACCTCTCCCAACTGTTCTTGATCGATTAGCAACATGCCAGAGCACGTCGTCGGTGTCAGGCCCAAGGGCGTCCCGGCCTCCTACGCAGCCGCCAAGACCATCATGATCGACAACTTCGACTCCTTCTCCTACAACATCGTCCAATTCCTAGCAGAACAAGGAGCTGACATCACCGTCTACCGCAACGACGAGCTCACTCTCGAACAGCTCATCCAAGATCAGCCAGCACGCATCGTCATCAGCCCCGGCCCCGGTCACCCGCTCACTGATTCTGGCATCTCCATCGATGCCATCAAACACTTCTCCGGCAAGATCCCCGTCCTCGGCGTCTGCATGGGCCTCCAATGTCTGTATGCCGCATACACAGGCGAAGTCGCTTATGCCGGCGAGATCCTTCACGGAAAGACCTCCCTCGTCGTCCACGACAGTCGAGGCCTCTTTGCCGGTCTCCCCAAGCAAGGCATCCAAGGAACCCGCTACCACTCCCTCGCAGCTCAATTGCCTTCCTTGCCAGCCGAGCTCGTAGTCACATCCAAGACACAATCCGGCGTCGTCATGGGCATCCGACACACCCGTCACACCGTCGAGGCCATCCAATACCACCCCGAATCGATCCTCTCCGAGTCCGGGCGGGAGCTCATCTCCAACTTCCTCAGCTGGGTCGGCGGGACCTGGGCAGAGAACCCACAGGCTGGCATCGGAGAGCGCGAGATCGCGGCCGCGGAGGCGAGTAGGGCCGTCAAGATGGAGATGGAACCCGCTCAAGATCCTGCCCCGTCCGGACCTGCGCCAGGGTCCCTCGCCGCCGTAGCAGCGGGAGCCGCCAACGTCGCATCCGAATCAGCACCCGCGCCAAAGGATACAGAATCACCCCAATCATCCACTCAGACCAATAGCATGCCAGTCAAGACAGCCGCTACGATTCTAGACCGCATTCACGTACAGCGACTCCGCGACATCGCCGCAACAAAGTCCTTGCCCGGCTTCTCCCACTCCGAGCTGGAAACTTCAATCGCTCTCCACCTCGCTCCCCCGCTCATCAACTTCCCCGCCCGTCTGCTGGCTCACTCTGCCCGGGGAGGTGGGGCCAAGTCCGGACTCAACTTGCCAGGAGTCATGGCAGAGATGAAGCGCGCTTCGCCTTCGAAGGGTGATATTGACCCCACAGCGCATGCGGGAAGGCAGGCACTGAGCTATGCCCTTGCTGGTGCGTCTACCATCTCCGTCCTGACGGAGCCCACCTGGTTCAAGGGTACCCTGCACGATCTCTCTCTCGCTCGACGGGCCATCGACACCTTGGGTCCCATGCGACCGGCCATCCTCCGCAAGGACTTCATCGTCGACACCTACCAGATCGCAGAAGCTCGCTTGGCAGGTGCCGACACGGTCCTCCTCATCGTCGCCATGCTCACCGACGACCACTTGCTCGAGCTGTACAACTACAGCGTCAAACTTGGCATGGAACCTCTGGTAGAAGTCAACAATGCCGCTGAGATGACGCGTGCGCTCAATGTGGTCAATGCCAAGGTCATCGGTGTCAACAACCGGAACTTGCACGACTTCAACGTCGACATGGGTACCACCTCTCGCCTCGCAGACGCTGCACGGGAGCGCGGTGTCATTCTCTGCGCTCTGAGCGGGATCACCGGTCGGGCGGACGTAGAGAAGTACATGAACGAAGGGGTGGACGCCGTCCTAGTCGGCGAAGCCCTGATGCGCAGCTCCGACAAGCGCAAGTTCATCCATGGTCTGATGGGCATCGATAGCGAGACGAGTGCGAGCGCAGCAGGTCTACCTTCGTCCGGACTTGCTACCCCAACTCCCTCCGCTCCACTCACGCTGTCCTCACCTGCGTCTCAACAAAGACACCAACCGCTCGTCAAGATTTGCGGTATTACTTCTACCGAGGCTGCCGTGTCGGCCGCGTTGGCTGGGGCCGATATGTTGGGAATGATCTTGGCTCCCGGGACGAAGCGGACGCTGAGCCTTGCCCAAGCAGCGGACATCATCAATGTCGTCCGTTCGCTCCGGGGCGGACAGGACTCGATCCGTCAAGCAGCGAACGAAGCTCTCGTCGCGTCTCTCACTGCCCAAGCCCAGGGTTCTTCCACGAGTTCGACGGCAGAGGAGATTGCGACCAAGGCGCGCGCTTCGGTTGGTGGGCAGGATTGGTTCACGTACTATGCCTCTGTGCTGCGCTCGAACCCTCACAAGCCGCTCATTGCGGGTGTGTTCCGCGATCAGACACTGTCGGAGATCGTGCATGCGGCCCAGACGCTCAAGTTGGATGTGGTCCAGCTGCATGGACGGGTCGATGGTGAATTGGGTGGGACGGGGATTGCGTGGGCTCGGTTCTTGCCGGGTGTGCTCGTCATCCGGGTCTTCCATGTTGCCAGTGATGGTAGTGCGGTCCCCGGTCAGGGAGAGCTGAGGGAGGTTAGTCGGCCTGGGCTACACCATTTCGCGGCGCTCGATACGGCTGCTGCTCCTGCTCCTGCGACGAACGGCGTAGCAGTGTCGGCTGGTGGGGGAACGGGCAAGTCGTTCGACTGGACTCTTGCGCGGACGGTCTCGGCGCGAGCGACGTATGCGGGTGCTTCGGAGCCGTTCCCGTTCATCCTTGCCGGTGGGTTGAATCCGGAGAATGTGGGCGCGGCGGTGGAGAGTGCGGGTGCGGGTGTGTTGGTTGTGGATACGAGTAGTGGGGTTGAGGTGGATGGGAGGAAGGATATGGGTCTGATCAAGGCTTTTGTGGATGCTGTCAAGAATCCCAAGTGAGCATTGAGGTCTGCCCATTCATGGCAGGACCTTTCCTCCAGCTTTCTTCTTGCTTTCCTTCCCTCCTCGATGCGCCATCTGCCCAAATTTCATAGTCACGAATACCAATGATACACTTTCTCAACCCTGCAGTGTTGCCTCAGGAATGCTTGAGATCAAGGAATAGCAGGAGGGGAGAGGAGAGAACCGGGTGAGACCAGCAGGAAGCAGGGGTGAGGCGAAGGCGCGCCGAGAACGGTGTGGGATCTTCGAGCTCGTTTGGTGGGAACGAAAGGTCCACTCGCTCACTTCTTCGACGCATACTACGCTCATGCATAACGGTCAGCAAGATGTCTTTTGGGAGTATACGGACTCCGGCTCGCGATATCGAGTATGCCATACCGACTTGCATCTGAGTTGTGCTGTGCTGGCGTCCCTTGCACTTCACCGAGACTGGTCGCATGCCCATTTGTTTGCGCAACAAGTCGCGCTGACCATGCATTACTTCCTACAACCCTTCACTTCTCCTTCGCTAGCACAGTCCCTTGCACCTGTCCTCTTCTGCCTGAAACCGCGGCCGTCGTTATCACTGGTGTCACGCTGTGCTGTCCATTCCGGCTTGCTGCATACTTCGATGATTCTACCGGTCCCACACTCCATGGGCAGAACAACAACGACGACAACAACCAAGAATGCGCATGAATGCAGTCATTCCGAGCCAGGAAACGAACAGAACTCTGCTCTTCCGTGCCTGACAGACTGTGCATTGTAGTTGCTCACCTCCTCTTTCCTCCCCGCCAGTGTTGCCAGCATTGATTGCGTCTGGACGCGCTTTGATGACATGCCGGAGGGTGACAGGAGTGCTCCTGCTGACCTTTCCCCATTTCCGTCCGTCTTTCCCCTTTCTAGTAACCCTGACGACAAACAAACGAGCGCTCATCGTTACCAAGGCTGTTACACTGCAGCCGTCCTAGATCCACTGAGCCCAGGCAGCATACCCGCGGGTCGTCATTGGGCAACGAGGAGACAGCGACCGATCGCATCGACAGCCAGGCCTTCGCGACCAATGCCCGTTGTGCAGCCAGGCACAGCCATCCCATCATCAACCGGCCCCGTAAGTCCCTGCACACGTCCACGCATCACGTCGTCACAAGGCTCCTGGCTGATCACGTTGAGCCGTTCCTGCAGGGCCAAGAACAGCCCGACCCTTGAAAAAATTCCCCTCGCCTGCCTCTCTGTCCAAGTCCAGGACGGTGCTCCCTCCACGCATTTCGACACTCTGTTGTGGTTCAAGGGTAAGACGATGTGCCTGACTTCGGAACGCAGCTCTAGCTGGAGGACAGTAGGCTTTGCGGCAGTGTATGGCGCAATCGACGGAGCTCGAACAGGCAAGAATTGAAGTCAGTTTCTCTATCTCATGAGGGACGCTCAGGGATCTCGTCAGTGTCCAGGACCTAGAACTCTCAACGGTGCCCTTTACTATCAACGAGAGGAAGAGGAGATGGTCTGTGCGTTTGAAGGGGGCAAAAGTGATAAAAGAAGCGCCCATCCACCCAGGTCCCTCCCAAATTTCCCCCCTTCATCACACACTCACCCAAGGCTCCTCTCCACACTTGCCTTTTCCACATACTTCACATCGTTTTCTCACTCATCCACACCCACTCTCCATCCACACCCACTCTCACCCACTCACACACTCACACACTCACACACTCACACACTCACACACTCACACACTCACACACTCACACACTCTCATCCACTCACCGACTCTTCCGTCCACCCACTCGACCACTCACCACCCACCACCCACCAGCTCACACTCACCCACCCATCCACCGACGCCACCGACCATCGACACACTTCCTCGACCCCACCCACCGCCGCACCCCTGCCTCAAGCCGTCGGACCTCAGCTCCTCAAGGCCTGATCAAGACATCGCTCAAGAGTCAAGACCGGCCACCCTCCCCCTTCCACCTCAAGTCCCGGTCGGCCTCCCTCCCTCCCTTGCCTTGGTACGCCGTCTCGCCCACTCAAGTACGGTCACCTTTCCCTCTTGTCGCAAGTCCCGCTTAGCTTCCTTTCCTCGTCTTCCTGCCTCCCTCGCCTCCATACCAACTATCCTCGTCTCCTCGACTCGCCTCAAGATCGACCTTCTTCCTCCTTCACCTCCTCCTCCCCCTCCTCCCCCCGCTGTTCCTTCACCTCCTCCTCCCCCTCCTCCCCCGGCTCTTCCTCCACCTCCTCCTCGTCCTCCTCCTCGTCCTCCTCCTCGTCCTCCTCTTCCTCCCTCTCCATCCTCGCCTCGCCGCCCTCTCTCCTCCTTGCGTCAAGACCGGCCATCCCTCTCTCCCTCGCCCGCCTCCTCCTTCGCCTCCTCCCTCGCCATCCTCAGTTCCCCTCGCCTTCCTCCTCCTTCTCCTTTCTCGCCCTTCGCCTTCCTCGCCTTCGTCGTTCTTCCCTTCGCTCTGGTCCTCGCCTCCCTCGAATCCCTCTCTTCCACGGTCCTTCCCTCGTCCCAAGCCTTCGCCTTCCCCTTCTCCTCGGTTCCTCTCCCCTCACCCTTCCCCTCGCCTACCCATCACCTCCGCCTCGTCCCCTCCTCTTCCCTCGCCTTCCTCCTCCTCGCCTCCTCCCTCGCTCGCCCTCGCCTCAAGACCGACTTCCCCTCACACGCCCTCCTCCCTCGCCTCCTTCCCTCCCGACCATATTCGCCTCGCCTCGCCTCGCCCTTCAACTTCAAGTCTCAATCGACCCCCCTACCTCCTCTTGGAACGTCGCTCTCGATTCTTTAAGAGGAACAATTATTGCCGCAGGGGCACTCGGAGTTTCGGTTGAGGTAAAGTGAGGACCGACCTCGGCAAAGCACCATACATGGGAGGCTGTATGTGTGTTCAGACGGTGCCCCCGAGCCTGCGATGATCCGCCTCCCGACTCGACAGGGGAGCAGGTTTGCAGGGGCACCCTGAAGCCTTGTTGTACTTCTCTAGCATCCGTAATCACAACTTCGATGAACAATGTTTTCCACGTCCCTTCCACTGTTCGTTTTACACGTTCTCTCCTTCCTTTCTCTCATTGGCACCCCTTCCCTTTCGATCTGGTGACGTTCGAAGTACGCGAAAGATCAAGTAATAAATGAATGGAACGTCGAGCGAGCTGGAGTGTATTGAAAAGGATGGGTATGACAGGCATATGTCGAGCGAGGAGAATGCTGTGTGCGGGTGTGCCATAGGTAGATGGAAGTGATGGAGCAGCGATGAGAAGGGAGAATAAGGTAGTTTCGTTGTCCTTCGGGGTGTCTATCTGCGAGCGGAAAGGACACAGAGCAGACGTCAGCTGGATATCACTTCAAGTGAAAGAGAGAAGGAATGGAGATGTTCACCTTCATTCTCTCATCTGTGCCATAATTGATCAGGGGCGAGTGCAGCGAACGACGAGAGCCGGTGATGCGGCAGTCGAGTTTGATTGAGGTGCTGGCGGAGACAGCTGATGGTGCCGGGGCAGATGGAACTCAGAGCTGATGGTGCTGGGGCAGATGGAACTCAGATGAAGCAGGGGCGAAGCAGGTTCGTGATCAGTTAAAGTATCGTTCCACTAAGCGCGAAGAACGTTGCAAAGAAACTCACTTGCTTCTCCGTAAATGAGAAGCATCAGTCCGAGGCGACGCAGAGATAACTGGTCCCAGAATGGAGGCATTGAGTCGGGGAAAGAAAGAAAGACGGAATCAAGATTGATCGTGAGCGAAGGCGTCGCCTAGCAAAGGATGATGGGGCACGATGTGGCTCACTCTTTTTCCTCCGTAGGTCCCCGCAATCTGAACCGCACAAGAGGCGGATCGCGCACTGCTCCAATCGTGTATGTCCCAGATGGAGCTTCGAGACGGGGAGGGACCGGAAGGGGAGGAAGGACGCTGTTGCCCACCGGCTGAGTAAGAGTCAGGGCCAGAATCTATGAGATCGTTGATGTTCAAGAAGGATGTAGAAAAGTCTCTGCTCGAGATGCTCACGTCAGGTATCCCTGTGAGCTTGCTGACCGTCGTCTTGCCACGCCGACCGGGGGAAGGAGCCTTTGAAGCTCGGTTCTGGCCATCACCGTCCGGATTGTATTGCGCCGCCCGAGTACATTGCCTGACGGCCCTGAGGTAGCCGCTGTCGAAGAGTAAGAGAAAGAGAAGGTCAGTTGCCGCATGCTCCCGAGGCATGTGAGAACGAGCACTTTCTGACGCTACTCACTTCAGCCGTCTCCGAAGCACCGCAGACCGTGGTCTTGCCGCCCCGACCGAGGGGAGTGAGTCTTGAACTCCCAGTCGTCACCGACCGTTCTTGCTGTCCGGGTCGTCCTGAGCCTCGAAGTACCACCCCTAAATACCACCCCATGAGAGAAACGAAAAGAGTCAGTAATGGAAATGCATAGTTAAACTCACCTTGTCTTTAGTCTAGTTGTGGTCACGCTTGACCTTATGGTGTTGGCTGTGGAAAGATACGAGGAAGCGAGAGTCATACGGTTGCTGCTCAAAGTATGCGAAGATGAGCTAGGATAGGTTGATGATACTCACATTTGCCAACCGTCCGTCGCGGATCTTCTTGAACTCTGGATTGAAGGAGCACCGAGCTCTCCACAGCCGTCGCCGACTCACCTTCACCCAGGCTGGATGAGGACCCGTGAAGTCGTCCGTCTCGTGGCCTGGCGCATTGTCTTGAAGTACTAGCTATGAGGAACGAATACGTAATTAAGTCACTTTCGTGATGCTCATAGAATTGAGAAGGGAAGATTATCGATGGGACTCACCGTAAGTTGTCTCTGTGGGTGGCGGACCTTTGTCCCACCGTTCCGATCCTGTAGGAGAAAGAAAGACGATGTCAGTTACTCAGTTTATGTCCAATGCTACTCACCTTCGTATCGAAGACTTCCTTCCTCCTCTGCCCCTGCCAGCTGGGTACGAATGGAGGCAAGAGCATATCAGTTGGGATGGGCTTTGACGGTGCTCACCTTGGCCTTCACTGTGAAGTCGCTAGCCTTCGTCTCGCCGCCTCGACGTATAACTGTTTGAGAACGCAAGTGAGGAAAGTTCATTCACTTGGTCTTCCAGAGCATGAGACTGAACAAGGGCAAGGCAGCTCACCTGTACCGTCCCGGTGGTCCTGCGAATCTTGATGCACCGAACCTGTAAGGAAGCACTAAGAGAACATGAGAGCATGCGTATGAACTCACCCTGGGTCTCACCCGCCCTTCTCCGTGAACGAGCCGTCCTGCATCTGGCCGTCCGAGTGGCCCCTTCGACTTCACATGCTGGAGAAGGGAAAGCGGACACGAAGCTAATCGCAGGTCATGAGGAAAGATGGAGCGTTGGAAAAGAGATATCAATGGTGCTCACCTCGCCATGTCGCCGATCTGATCTTGTCTTCCGTGTAGCTCGTCTTGCCGGTCGAGCTCCTGTTAGTCCTGTCCCTGCAGAATGGATTATGGAAGAAGAGGAAAGGAAGTTCAACAGGTCAGCCCGAGCTTACCTCGTTCCTTCAGCGATTCCTTCGACCCCACATGCTGGAGAATAGAAAGAGGAGAGGAAGCTCAGTCGCCGGTGCTGAGAAAGGATGGAATGGTGGGGAAAGAGATTCAACCATTCTCACCTCGCCATGTCGCCGACCTGCTCTTGCCTTCCGAGTTGCTGACGGCCCTGTCCCTACAGAGTAGAAGAGTAGAGGAAAAGAATGTCAGCAGGTCAGCGCGAACCCAAAGTGGCCCTTCAGAATCTGTAAGAAAGAGAAGAAAACATCAGCAGAGCTATCCAGAAATCATCTGAGCCCGTCAGTCTCTGTGCGAAATAGACGAACAGAAAGTCCGCAGGTCAGCTCGACTTTATAACTTTCCAGCAGGTCCTACAACGGGGAAAGAAGAGAAAAGAAAAGAGCGTCAGCATGTCAGCTCTCAATTACCTTGGCGCTTCAGCCTTCAGGTCCTGTAAGAGATAAAGGAAAAGAAAGTCAGCATGTCAGCCCCAAGTTATCGTCAGCTTCAGATCCTGTAGACTGTAAGAGATAAAGGAAAAGAAAGTCAGCAGAAGCACCACGATCTCACCTTGTCCCGTCAGACCCTGTGAGAAAAAGAACGTCAGCATATTAGCGCAAACCCACCTTGTCCCGCCAGGGCCTGTAATCAAGAAAACAAGAAGAGAGTCAGTGCAATCAATTGAACTCACCTTAGCTCGTCAGGCTCTGTAAGAGAAATGAAGGAAAGAAAAGGAGGTCAGTATGTGGTATCGTCTGAACTCACCCTTGACTCGTCACCGTCCGTCTGCCCGTCCCCGCATGGTAGCCTTGGGCCTTGGCGCGTCAGCCTGGGACAAGCAGATGATGAAAAGAGTCACTGAGTCAGCTGTGTGATACTCATGGAATTGAGAATGGTAGATGTTCGATGAGACTCACCCCAAGTTGCCTCTGTGGGTTGCGGACCTTGGTCCCCCGCACCGATCCTGTAAGAGAAAGAAAGGGCATGTCAGTTACTCAATTCATGTCCGATACTACTCACCTTCGTATCAAAGTCTTTCTTGCTCCTCTTCTCGTACCAGCTGGGCAAGGATGCAGGTAAGAGCGTATCAGTTGGATCGATGCCCCGCGAAGATGTGAAAAAGACACGGGGTTGAGTTTCGATGGTGCTCACCTTGGCTTTCGCCGTGGGATCTCCGGCCGTCGTCTTGCCGCCTCGACGGGCCGTCTGCGTGGTAGTGAAAGGAAGAGAGAGCTTCAGTCACCTGGTAATCCAAGGCATGAGACTGATCAAGGTCATTGCAACTCACCTGCGCCGTCCCCGTTGTCCTGCGGGTGTTGACGTACCGGACCTGTGAGGAAGAACTAAGATAACGTCAGAACATGCACATGAACTCACATTAGGTGCCTTCCGCCCGTGTCCTTGACCGAGTCATCCTGCGCCTTGCCTTCCGAGTCGCTGAGCCCTGTCCCTACAGAATGGAAGAGGAGAGAAAAGGAAGGTCAGCGGAAGAGGAGAGAAAAAGAAGGTCAGCAGTTAGCCCAAGCTCTCCTTGTTTCGTCAGATCCTGCAAGAGAAGAAAAGGAGAAAAGGAGAAAGGGAAAAGGGAAAAGGGAAAAGGGAAAAGGGAAAAGGGAAAAGGGAAAAGGGAAAAGGGAAAAGGGAAAAGGGAAAGGGAAAAGGGAAAAGGGAAAGGAAGGTCAGCAGGTCAGCGCGAACGTTCCTTGGCCCTGCAGAATCTGTAAGAGAGAGAATGAGAAGAGAACGTCAGCAGAAGCATCCCGAGCTTGGCTGGGTACTTCAGCGTCTGTGGGAAAGAGAAGAAGAGAAGTTCAGCAGGTCAGCTCTGATATACCTCGTTCCATCAAATCCTGGAAGAGAGGAAGAATAGAAGGAAGAAGAACGTCAGCATGTCAACATGTCGACCCCGACTCACCTGTGACCTTCAAATCCTGTACAGAGAAAGGAAGAGAAAAGTCAGCAGAATCAACTCACGCTCACCTTTTGGAGTCAGGCCCCCAGTAGATCAGCGAGAACCCACCGCCTCCCCTCACGCCTCTGTGAGAAAAAAGAAAGGAAAGGTTAGCAGCATCAACAAGATCTTGCCTTGGCCCTGTAAGACGGAAAAGAAAAAAGAGAGAGAGTCAGTGCAATCAGAGTCCGGACTCACCTTTGGCCGGTTAACGTTCGTCTTTCCGTTCTCGATTCCTCGTCTTGATGCAGCGACACTGTGAGAACGAAGCCAGGATCGTGTCAGCTATTCAATGCTCAAGAACATGTGAAACCGGGCAAGGACGACATGACAGGGCTTACCTCGGCCGTCTGCGAGAGGTAACTATGAGAAAGAAAGCAAGATAGTGTTAGCAGATACATCTGAACTCACCTTAGCTGCCACCTTCCCGTCCCCGACCGAGTCGTGCTCCGTCTTGCCGCACCGGCTCGCTACGAGAAGGGGCACGAGAGGATCAGACCTTTGATGCTCCAGAAAATGAAAGCGTGAGTAAGGTCCGATGGAGCTCACCTGAGCCGCCACTGTGGTCTCACGGGCCTTGCCTTCCGTGTTGACACCTTATCTCTGTAAGAAGAAAGAGAAGAGAAGTCAGTAGCTCAGCCCGAACTCACCTGTGACCTTCAAATTCTGTAAGAGAGAAAAGAAGAGAAGGTCAGTAGATGAGTAGATCTGACCGAGCTCACCTTGTTCCGTCATCCCCTGTAAGAAAGAAACGAAGGAAAGTTAGCAGACCAGCAGAAGCTCACCTCGAACGGTCAGGCTGTAGGAGTAAGAAACAGAGAGAAGGGAAAGTCAGTAGAATCATCGCGAACTCACCTTGTACCGTTGGGTCCTGAAAGAATGAAAATAAGAGAAGGTCAGCAGTCCCGATCGAACTTACCTTAGTCGGTCACCGTCCACCTTCCACTGAGCTGTACAGCGTCCTCGTCTCGACGCACCGGCTGTGAGGCATGAATATGTACGACATTTAGCTGCGTGGTGCTCATGAACTTCAGGACGAAGATCGTGATGGGACTTGGGACTCACCCACGCCGTCTCAAGGACGTCACGGACCTGGTTCCTCGCGCTCCGACCCTGTAAGGAAGAGAGAAAGGCAATGTCAGCAAACCCATTAAGACTCACCTTAGATTGTCCTTCGTATCGTCGGCCTCCGTTCTCTGTCTGTGGCGGCTGAGTAAGAAAGGGATAAGAAAGTGCAAGGTGCTCGACGTTCAGAGCAGATACGAGGTCAGAAGGCTCTGTAGCTTTGACGATGCTCACCTTGGCCTTCGCTGCCGTGAGATCGCCGGCCGTCGTCTCTCCGCCTCGACGGACCCTCTGTGTGGGATTGAAAAGGAAAAGAGAAGTTCAGTACCTTGACGTTCCAGGGTATAAGACTGATCAAAAACATGAAGCTCACCTGTGCCGTCCCCGGGGTCCTGCGGGTCTTGAACCAACGGAGCTGCAAAGAGGAGTCAATAGAACGTCAGAAAATGCATATGAACTCACCTTAGGTGCCATCCGCCCGTGCCCTTGACCGAGTCGTCCTGTGCCTTGCCGTCCGAGCAGTCCGTTCGGCCTTACATGCTGCAGAAGTGGAAGTGGAGAGGAATCTCAGTCGCCGATGCTGAGGGAGGAAGAGATAGTGAAGAAGACGTTCAATGATGCTCACCTCGCCATGTCGCCGACCTGATCTTGCCGGCCGTATAGATTGTCTTGCCGATCGAGCTGCTGTCAGTCCTGCCCCTGCAGAATGAAAAGAGGAAAGGAAGGTCAGCAGGAGATGCTGTAAGGGGGAAAAGAGTAGAAGGGAAGGAAGGTCAGCAGGTCAGCGCGAATATGTTGGCCCTTCAGAATCTGTAAGGCAGAGAAAGGAACGTCAGCAGAATCCTCTCCAAGCTAACATCATCCTGTAAGGCCACTGTGAGAACGAAGGGAAGAGAGAGTCAGCAAGTCAGCGCGGACTCACCTTGCATCTTCAGGCCCTGCAAGAAAGAAAGAAAGATAAGGTCAGTGGCATCAAGCCGAACTCGCCTGGCCCCTGCAAGAAAAGACAAGAAGAGAGAGTCAGTAGATGTAAAAGCATCCGAACTCACCTTGGCTCCTCAGGATCCTCGTATTGACGCATTGGCTGAAGGCTGGAAAGGAGTGTAGAGAAGAGGTGATCAGTTGCCTGATGCCCCAGGACAGGAGACGTGACAGGAAGCAAGCTGCAGTGAGCCTCACCTGCGTCCGCGCCGTGATCTTGCGGACCTTGCCTGGTTAGCCCCGGCCCTGTAAGGGAAGAAGAAGGAGATAATGTCAGTAGAATCGAGCTCACCTCGGCTGGTCAATATCCGTCTTGTCCCTCCCGAGCCGTACGAGCCGTAGTCCTGACGCACCGGCTGTGAGAAAGGGGGGATGCAAAGAATCAGCTGTCTGGTGTCCATGCAAGTGACGATGAAAGATGTTGGCGAAGACTCACCTGAAGCCGTCTCCGTAGCGAGCGGACCTTGGTCCCGCCGCACTGATCCTGCAGGAGAGAAGAGAGCTCAGTTCAATTGATCCGATACTACTCACCTTCATATTGACGCCGTGATTCCTTCCCTTCCCGTACCAGCTGGGTACGATTGAAGGCAAGAGAGTATCAGTATCACTCGGCTTAATGCTCTGAGAAAAGGAGAAGGAATGTGACTTTGATGGTCCTCACCTTGACGTTGTCCCCGAGATAGCTGAACGCCGTCTTGCCGCCTCGACGCACCGTCTGTGTGGGATTGGAAAGAAGAGAGAAGTTCGTTACTTGAGCTTCAGAACATGAGACTAGGCAAGATCAAATGCAGCTCACCTGTGCCGTTCCCGTTCTGTTGCAGGTCTTGAATCACTGAACCTGTGAAGAGAAAGCAAAAGAAAGTAGTAGGTAAAATGCATGTGAACTCACCTGCCCCGCTGTCCGTCTTCTCGACCGAATCGTGCCTTCGTCTTGCTTCCCTGTCTGTTACAGAATCGACGGTAGGAGAATGTCAGTTGATAGATGTGAGAATGAGACCAGTGTGATGAGACCCACCCGCACCGTCGCAGTGGGTGTCTTCGACCGTCGTCGTGCCGCTCCGGTCAAGGGGGAGTGAGCCTTGACGGCCCTTGCCGTTATCGTCCGTTCTTGACGGACTCCAAGTCGTTCTGCGTCCTGCGTCTTGCCGTCCGAGTCGCTGTCAGCCCTGTCCCTACAAAGTGGAAGAAGACATAAAAGAAAGGTCAGCAGGTCAGCGCGAACGTTCCTTGGTTCTTCAGAATCTGTAAGAAAGAGAAGAGAACGTCAGCAGACGCATTTTCCAAACGCACCTGGGTACGGCAGCCTCTGCGAGAAAGAGACGAAGAGGAAGTCAGCAGGTCAGCTCGAATATACCTGGTTCCGTCAGGACCTGCAACAGAGAAAGAAGGGAAAGGAAAAGAAAGTTAGCATGTCAGCACTAAGCTATCGTGACGCTTTAGATCCTGTAGACTGTAAGAGATAAAGGAAAAGAAAGTCAGCAGAAGCACCACGATCTCACCTTGTCCCGTCAGACCCTGTGAGAAAAAGAACGTCAGCATATTAGCGCAAACCCACCTTGTCCCGCCAGGGCCTGTAATCAAGAAAACAAGAAGAGAGTCAGTGCAATCAATTGAACTCACCTTAGCTCGTCAGGCTCTGTAAGAGAAATGAAGGAAAGAAAAGGAGGTCAGTATGTGGTATCGTCTGAACTCACCCTTGACCCGTCACCGTCCGTCTGCCCGTCCCTGCATCGCAGTCTTGGGCCTTGGCGCGTCAGCCTGGGACAAGCAGATGATGAAAAGAGTCACTGAGTCAGCTGTGTGATACTCATGGAATTGAGAATAGAAAATGATCCATACAACTCACCGCAAGTCGTCTCTGCGGGTAGCGGACCTTGGTCCCGATCCTGTAAGAGATAGAAAGACCATGTCAGTTTATGTCCGATCGTACTCACCTTGACCTTGTCCTCGCATCGATGCCGTCCATCCGCCCTCTTCTCCTAACGGCTGGGTGGATCAAAATCGAGGCAAGAAGGAGTATCAGTCAGATGCTGCCTTGGGAAGAGATGAGGATGAGAAAGTGTCTGAATGTCGATGATGCTCACCTTGGTCTTTGCTGTGATGTCGCTAGCCGTCGTCTTGCCACACCGACTGGGGGAGATAGCGTCGCTCCCCACAGCCGTCTCCGTCCTCGTCTTGCCGCGTCGAAGTAACGGCTGCTTGCGAAGGCAAGTCAGGGAGGTTCAGCTGCTTGATGCCAGAGCATGCGACGGAGCAAGGACGATGAAGCTTACTGGGCCGCCTCGTTTGTCCGGCGTGTCTTGAGGCGCCGTACCTGTGCGAAAGAAAGCAGGAGAATGTAAGATCTTGCGACTGGACTCACCCTGCGTTACCACCCGCCTCGCCTTGCCGATCCCAAGTCGTCCTCCGTGTCGTCGCACTGGATGCGATCAAAACAAACGTAAGGAAGGTTCAGACCAAACGGTGCTCGATAATAGCGTCAGATAATACTGGTCTGGTGGTACTCACTCGTATGTCGCCGCGGTGTCACCGTCCGTTGTTTTGCTGCTGCTTGCCGTACGAGATCGTCCTTCGCTTTGTCGTCGGAGTCGTCCCTACTGACCGCATGTCCTGGGACAGAGAGAGTGGAAACAATCCTCAGCCGTCGTTGCTCAGGAAAGTGAGAGTGGAAAAGAGATCAAGATGCTCACCTTGCCGCCCGTCGCCAAGCCGCCGACCTCGTCTTGCCGACCGCATCGTTGCCACCGTCTTGCCTTACCTATCTTGCTGCTGTCGGCTTGAGAAGTCAATCGAATGAAGAGATGGAGCCGATGAGGAGATTGAGAGACGCACCAGAGAGGAGAGGGTTGAAGAGCGTATCAGAGAGGTCAGGAAGTGAGGTCTGAAGATGGTTCGAAGAGAATGTGGTGATCATGAAGGGGTCAGTTCGAAACAAGAATCGGTAGTAGCGGAGATGTGAGAATCAAAGAAGGTGGAGTGAGAGATCGTAGGAGGAATGTGGTCGAGGCAGCGATGATACGGATGTGTTGAAGACGAGGGAAGGATTGAAGCAGGTAGGAAGGAGAAGGGCTAACCCGAAACGAAAAGGAGACGAATATTGAACAAGGTGTTGAGGAGAAAGGCCATGATTGAGGAAGGCATGAGATTGAGACGGGACAAGGAAGGCCGGTCAGTGTATAGAAGCAAGCGTGAGAGGCGTACAAGAATCGCGGATGTATGCGTGGAGAACAGAGCAGGCGAGGAGTGGCAAGGCAGAGTCCAGCATGAAAGGTTATGAGAAGAGGAGAGAGAGAGGATCGAAAGAGTGCTCGGTCAGCATCCAGTGTTCAAAGGGAAGGTGAAGTATCGTAGTGATGGTCTGATGATACTCACCCTTCGAAGTCGGTGAAGAGAGCGAATCTCTGAGAGGAGAGGAGAGGAGATGGTGGAGGAAGGGAAGAAGAAGAAAAAAGGGGGGTAGATCGGAAGATCTCTTCTCTCACACCTCGCACGGTCTATATCCTGGTCGACCCGTTCGTGACCTTTCACCAAGAAGACCCGGAGCGGCACACTGTGCCAACTGGCTGAGACCGGCGTCAGCTGACGTCGTCCCTAGTACACCGTGCGCCGCATCCTATTCTAATCTGTGGTGCCTATCTAAATATGGGCACATAGCTTCGCCCATCTCCTTCCAGTTGTATCCTCGCCCAGCGACCTAATAATGGCCCGTCCCCAGCATTAGAACCTAATCAGCATAGGATCACAGAGGGATGGAGGGTCAACAACGGCCAAGATGAGCAGCTGCCTGTGCATCCATCTAGATCTTCTGAAGGTGAGGCTTGGGCCGTGCGCAGCTGGGAGAGTTTGAAGGCTGAGCTATAAGAGAGTATGGAGAAGTTGTATGCAGAAACCTCGGCACCTTGCAGAGAGTGTAATCTGCATTGCGGCTCGCGCCGGTCGTATGCTCTAGCGGCACAATTTTATCCGCACGGTTCTGTTGCCAGATGCCAGCTGGAGGTTGATGTCTCTATTGCAACGGAGAAGGCAGCGGATTAGAAAATTTAGCCGTCAGAACCCAAGAAAAGGTGAGCATCAGACCCAACCGCTCAGGACCAGATCTAGATCATCATCACTCCGAGGCGCCCCGTCAAAGAGAGCGAGCAGGAAGTTTCGTCAATGGGATGGGCAGGGAAGGGAAGTCGATCTCAGTCGAAAGGGAGGTGTCAGTAGATGGAAAAAAAATGCTCAAACGTCCATGCCTCAATGCTGCCTTACGGGTCTGTGGTGCGAACTGCCCAGGGATGATTGAAAGGAGATGACACTGTAAGAAATGCACTGCCTGGTAGCTGCGCTGAGGCCTACCAGATCACAACTCCTTCATTCTTTGCTCTTGCCTCCCTTTTGTTTGTGGTAGGAAGGACGACTGACTGGGATGAATGCACACAACCACGGTGTGGCTTGCTGTGTCGGGTCGACAACGTACATACTCACACTGGATGAATGCTCGAAAGAGGGAATTGCCTGGTGGGAAAGAAGACGCCAGTCCATCAACCTCGACCTCGTCCATCGCTGGTAGTGAGCGTCTCATCGTCCCCGCGCTCTGACAACCATCGCTCCTGGCCGATCGGCCCAATGTGAGTCTGACATACCCTGAGCATACAACGTGATCCCATTAGTAGCTTACAGCAGAGGCTTCTTCCCTTGAACAGCATGATACCATCTCCACCCTCCTGGCCAAGCATATTCCACCTGAAATCCGACTCGCCCGCGATACAAGTGGGACCTTCCCTCCCGATGAATCACCTCACAACCCCGATCTCGCCCTGGCCACGCGGACGAATGCATGGAGACGCATCGCCGTCTACACACGCGACCGAATCATCAGTGCCGGCGCGCCTCCCTCCGCTTCACCAGAGCGTGCCGACATCGAGCCAGCCGGACCCAATGACGTATCCACTGTCCTGATGGTGGACCATCCGCTGACAAGCTCTCCTCCGTCTTGGATCTTATTCTCGGTTCCAGCTCGAGCTCGAGTCGCAGTCGCTATGGGTCATCTCGAAACGGACGACGTTCCCTCGGAACTCTGCGCATCCTCATTCTCCTGAAACGTAGACGGGAGGCCAACAGCAACCATACATTCATTCTACAGTCCGATATTATGCTCTCGCGCTCGATCGCTCTGGACTTCTGCTCCTCCCACTCCTTTGCATACCTCCGCGCAACCGACGATTCCATGCATGCATCCATCCTCGAGCCCGTACGAGCCCTCTCAAAACCCCCTGAGAAGTGGACCTGCCCGCATTGGTTCTCGTCAAGTTGGGCTCGTCCTTCAGCTCGGATCTGATGGAGAGGTACGAAGGAAAGATCAAGTACCGCCAAGTCAAAGAGTGGTTCGACTCCCACCACAACTTGACTCCCACCTCTGCCTCGACCTCCAGCTCTACCTCAATCTCTCCCAAAGCGTCAAAGCCAAACCCATGAAGGCCAAAAGCTCCACCCTCGTCCGCCAAGGCTGTCACCGAGGAAGACATGCCCGTGGGGTGCACCATCGAATGGCGCGCACAGAACGTCGACGAAAGCCAACGCGTCGCAGCAGACAGGCCCATGCAGAAGGCAAAGGACGCAGCCGCTAAGCTTGCCGAAGACTCCAGCAACATCGCTTCCGACGCTGCATCCTCCGCATCAGGTGCAGCAGCCAAAGTAGCTTCCGAGGTCGCGTCTGCTACCAGCAATGTCGCCTCCGCTGCAACGGACGCCTCCACCGCAGCGGAGCCCATCGCGTCCAGAGCAGCAGCCAAAGCATCCGAAACTGTCGAACAAGTCAGCGCCACCCTCAACCACGCAGCGCAGAAGGTCGTCGATGCAGCCAGCGCAGCCACAGATACGGTCAAGGGCAGCACGAAGAAGAACAAGTCACAAGGAGACATCCACTTCGACAGCGTAGAGGACGTCATCATGTCCACAAAAGCAGACCACCTGCTCGACTCTCTCGCATCCTACCTGGGCGAAGTCACACCGGGAGGAGCCGCAGCCGAAAAGAACAGTTCGGAGCACAAGTCAAACAGGCGCGTCAAGCAGTCGTGGACGCCATCCTCAACGCGCCCGACGAGGAAGCAGCACAGCAAATCGCGTTGGGAGCTGAGAAGTGGTTGTTGGAGGCTGTCAAGTTTGATGAGGAAAAGTTGGGCGGGGGCGAGGATTCCACCGAGGACGAGCTCGAGGGACAGGTCAATCTTTCGACCTAGCAGAAGAAGAAGTTGTATGAGATGGGGAAGACGCTCAGGAAGAGGACTACCTCCAGGGAGGCCGCTATGGAGAAGAAGAAAAAGGCGGAGAAGAAGGTGGAGAAGACGCATGATGAGTTGTGATTTGTCTTCTTCTTCGAGCTCTCCCTTTCCACTCATGTCTTCAAAGAAGTATCCCTGTCAAGGACTCGCCGTTAGCTTGCTCTAATCTGCTGAACATCAGAAATATCAAAGCATCTTTTGCATTTAACGAGTCGTCATTCATTCGTCAGGCGTCAGACTCAGGCATCTGTGTGGTGTGTGAATGGAGCGGCACACAGGGGAGAGGGGGGATGTGTATTGAGGAAGGGAGGCTTATGGGGGGCATAAACGTTGAAGAACAGCAAGAGGAGTCGCAAGGCGAGCGAGGTCGAATCAAATCTTTGCAGGGTAGTTAAGGACAGGGGATGAGGAGGATGCAGAGTGCAGACTCTCATGAGGACCGAAGAGAAGAGTGATGCGTGGTGGGCATGAGCGGGATCGAGCAGCGAGCATCGATACGATGTAGGTTGCATGAACGTGTTGGACAGCCAGATGGCTTCACGGGTAGCTCTTGAGGAACGCCAACCCGTTGCCAGATGGGGCGGAGGGAGCTGATGGTTTACCATGGGATGATACTCAGATGAAGCCCCGGTCGCCGGAGAAAGAAAGGATGACCCGATATAGATTGATCGTGAGCCGAGGTGTCGTCTGGCAGAGGATGATGGGTGATGAAACTTACTCTTTCTCCTCCGTAGGGCCCCGCAATCTGGACAACAGATCAGGCGGATCGAGTTGATGGGTACAATACCAGATGGGACTCAGATGAAGCATCGACCGATATGGGGAAGGAAAAAGCGAAAGCAGATTCGTTGTCAGTCCGAAGGAAAGTTCTACTAAGCACGAAAAACGTTGCAAAGAAACTCACCTTGCTCTCCGTACAGAAGGAGCCTCAGCCCGAGACGATGGAGTGAATGGTGGGTCCCAGGATGAAGGCATCAAGCGGGGAAAAGAAAGAAAGGCGTAACAAAGATTCATCGTGAGCCAAGGTTTCTGCTAGCAAAGGATGATGAGGCAGAATGTAACTCACTCTTTTTCATCGGTAGGCCCCCGCAATTTGAACCGCGCAGGAGGAGGATCGCGTACTGTTCCAATCGTGTAGGTCACAAATGGAGCTTCGAGACAGGGAGGGACTGGAAGGACGCTGTTTCCCACCAGCTCAGTAAGGTCAAGGCCAGAATGCATCAGATCGTTGATGTTCAAGAAGGATGTAGAAAGGTGTATGCTCGAGATACTCACGTCAGGTATCCCTGTGAGCTTGCTGACCGTCGTCTTGCCACCCCCGACCGGGGAAAGGAGCCCTGGAAGCTAGGTTCTGACCATCACCGTCCGGATTGTATTGCGCCGCCCGAGTACATTGCCTGATGGCCTTGAGGTAGCCGCTGTCGAAGAGTAAGAGGACGAGAAGGTTGGTTGCCGCATGCTCCCGGGGCGTGTGAGAACGAGCACTTTCTGACCCTACTCACTTGAACCGTATCCGAAGCACCGCAGATCGTGGTCTTGCCGCCCCGGCCGAGGGGAGTGAATTTTGAGCTCCCAGTCGCCACCGACCGTTCCTGCTGTCCGGGTCGTCCTGAGCCCCGGAGTACCACCCTATGAGAGAAACAGAAACAGTCAGTAACGGAAATGCATTCTTGAACTCACCTTGTCTGTAGTCTAACTGTGGCCGCGCTTGACCTCATGGTGTTGGCTGTGGAACCATAAGCCGCTTGCTGCTCCAAATGTGTAAGGATGAGCAAGGATAGGTTGATGAGGCTCACCTTGGCTTTCGTTGTGAGGTCGCTGGTGATAGTCTTGCCGCCCCGACGTACCGTCCCTATGGGAGTGGAAGGAAGAGAGAATTTCAGTCACTTGACGCTCCAGGGCATGAGACTGAGCAAGGCCAATGAAGCTCACCTGAGTGTCTCCCTTGTCCTGCGGGTGTTGACGCACCGGACTTGTGAAGCACGAAAAGTAAGTATGTCGAAGTTGAACTCACCTCGGCTGTCACCGTCCCTCCCTCTCGTCCGAGGTGTCTTGCGTCTTGAAGCACCGCTCTGTAAGAAGACAGTAAGAGAAATTCAGTAGGGCCAGTGCGTTGCAGTACCTACCTGAGCAGTATGGTTGTATTCGTAGTCTCTAGACTTGGCGTAGTGGCTGAGGCCTGGTACAGAATGAAGTTTGAGGGGGTGTCAGTTTGTGGATGCTCGAAGAAGCCGGAAGATGTAGAATCAAAAAAAGATTTACCGGAGCCCTCGCTGTATTCCTGCCGCGCGTGCTTCAAAGCACCGCCTTAAGAATCATGGCACTCCAACCGGTCGCCACGGTCCTCGTCCTCCCGAAAGGCCTTGACATCCTAACATCCGGGGACCGGGACCAACAAGTGTCGAGGTAAGAGCACATCAATGCCTGCGGTCCAAGATACGTGGGAAAGACGGAAGGTAACTTACCCGAGCCGGCTCCGTTATTCTGCGGGCCTTGTCCTCACGCCCTTCGAGCGAACCCTGCGACGAAGAAAAGAAGAGATAATCAGTGGAGCCGATTGAACTCACCTTTCTCGGTCACCGTCCGTTCTTGCCAACCGTGCAGTTCGTCTTGCCGTCCGGCTTGTCGTCAGTCCTGACTCTGAAATACAGTAAGGAAAGAGAATATCAGCAGTCAGCCCGAACTTACCTTGTCCCTTGAGGCTTGAGGTCCTGCATGAGAAAGAAGGAAAAGAACGTCAGCAGGCCATGTTCCTTACAGGTCCTGGACATAAAGATAGGAAAGAAGCGTCAGCAATCTCTTTCGGCCCTGTAAGAAGGAAAGCAAGAGAAGGTCAGTGGTACCAGGTCGTTGAGGCCCCTGTGAGAAAGAAAGGAAAAGAAAGTCAGCACATCAGCGCATGTTCACATCGCGTTAGGTCCTGTAAGAAAGGAAGGGTAAGTCGGGCTCTGTAAGGAAAGAATGGATGAGGAAGTCAGCAAGATAATCTCGAACTCATCTGGGCCCGTCAGCCTCTGCAACAAAGAAAGTGAAAGAAGTTCAGCAGTGTCAGCCCTGATCCACCTTGTTCCTTGAGGTCCTGGAAGAAAGAAAAGAAGGAGAAGAACGTCATCTCTTCAGCCTGACTTACCTTGTCCCATCAAGCCCTGTAAGAGTAGGAAAGAGAAGGTCAGTGAAATCAGCTCGTACTCGCCTTGTCTCGTCAGGCCCCTGTGAGGAAGAATTGAAAGAAAGTCAAAGGTCAGTGTAAACCCACCTCGTCCCCTCAGAAGCTGTGAGAGGAAGAGAAGAGACAGTCAGCGCGTCTCCGAACTCAACTGGGTCCGTGATCCGTCAGCCTCTGTAAAAGGAAGAGAAGAGAAAGTCGGCAGGTCAGCCGGAACGTGCCTTGTTCCGCCAGATCCTGTGAGAGAAAAAAGAGAGAAAGGAAAAGAGGGCCAGCAGCTCAGCCCTGATTTGTATCGGCGCTTTAGGTCCTGTGGGAGAAATTGGAGAGAAAGTGAGCAGATTGGCGCAGACCTACCTTGTACCCTCAGGCCCTAAAGAGGACTCTCCTCCCAGTCCAGCATCGCTCGTCTTTGGCTTCCCCTTCGCAGCAGCAGTGCTCCCCTTCTTGAGTCGAGCGCTTTCCTCCTTGAGTCGAGCGTCCTCCTCCTTGAGTCGAGCGTTCTCCTTCTTCTCAGCATCCTCTTGCTCCCGCTCCACCCGTCTCGGCAACAGAACTGGCGCCAGCACCAGTGCTAGAAGCAACATGGAAGCTGAGGACGGAAGACAGTGATGGAACTCACTCCAAGTTGTCTCGTTGGTGGCGGGTCTTGGCCCCGTGCCCGCTGTCCCGACCCTGCAAGAAGTGAAAGAAACACATAAGCCAGCACTGAGCACGTCCAATACTACTCACCTTGACCGGGCTTCGTATCGACGCCGTCCATCTGCCCTCCTGGCCCACCGACTGAGTGAGTGGGAAAGACCAGAGGCAGGAGAGTATCAGTCGGATGCTGCTCCGAGAATAATGTGAAGACGAGAAAGCTGTGTAAGAGATTTGAGAAACGGGAGCGAGCTCAGTCCAATACTCACATGAGCTGGATCCGATGTCTTGCGGGCCTTGTCCTCACGCCCTTCGCCCTGTGAGAAAGGAAAGAAAGTGAAAGTGACTTAGCGCATGCAACTGAACTCACCTCAGCTGGCCTCTGTCCGTTTTGTCGTTGCCGAGTCCTTGCCTTGACGCAGCGGCTGTGTGAAGATGAAAGCAGAAACCGGTCGGTCGCTTGATGCACGGGGGAAAAGAGAACGAGGAAGGCACAATGGAACATACCTGATCATTGCAGTAGTCTCGCGGGCCTTGCCTTTGGTCTTGACAACTTGACTCTGTAGAAGGAAGGAGAAGAGGAGAAAGTCTCAGCAGATCAGTACGGACTTACCTTGGCCCTTCAGGTGCTGTAGGAGAGAAAGGAGAAGAATGTGCTGTAGAAGAGAAAGGAGAAGAATGTCAGCGCGATCAGTCCGCGCGCTCACCTCGTTCCGTCACCCCCTGTGAGAAAGTAATGGAAAAAGGGTCAGCATGTCAGCTTCAACGTACATGGTCATATAATTTCTGTGAGAAAGAAAGGAAGAGATAGTCAGCGGATTCATCTCTAGCTTACCTTCGCCTGTCACGTCCTGTAAGGAAGAAAGCAAGAGTAGGTCAAGGGATCCGACTGCACTCAACCATAATCGATTACCGTCCACCTGGTCGTCCCGAGTCCTCGTCTTGACGATCGCGGCTCGCGGCCTGTGAGGTGAAAGCAATAAAACGTAAGTAGAGACATACCAACTCACCTGTCCGGCTTCCCGACCGAGTCGTCCTCCGTCTTCCTGCCCTGTCAGTGACGGAAGCGACAGTAGAGAAAGTAGTCCATAGGTGCTCTAGGAAGCTTGAGAATGGCATCAGCGTGAAGATACTTACTCGTACCGTAGCCGTGGATGCGAACGACCGCGTAGTTCATCTCTTGCCGTCCGAGTTGCTGTCCGTCTAGCTCTGCAATACAAAAAGGAAAGAGAAGGTCAGCAGGTCAGCCCGGTCCTGTAAGAAAGAAGACAGGGAATGGAAGAGAAGGTCAGCAGAATCATCTCGAAGCTAGCTTGGTCCGTCAGCGTCTGTAGCCGGAAGAACAAAAGATCAGCAGATAGCCGAACTTACCTTGTCCCTTGGGCCTTGAAGTCCTGGATGATAGAGAAGGAAGAGAACGCAGATCATGCCCTTGTAAGGTTCTGGACAGAAAGAAAGGAAAGAAGCGTCAGCAATCCCGTTCGGCCCTGTAAGAGTAGAAAAGGAAGAGAAGGTCAGTGATAGCAGTCCGCGTTCGATCAAGGCCCCTGTGAGAAATAAGTGAGGTGAAAGTCAGCAGATCAGCGCTCGCCCACACAACCACATACACACTGTCCCGTCAGGCCCTGTAAGAAAAGTAGGGAAGAGAAAGTTAGCAGAAGCATCCCAAACTCACCTTAGCCCGCCTTCTTGGCTGTGTGTGCTCTCAGAGCAAAGTGTGTGATGCTGATGGAGCCGTCAAGGCCTCGATCAAGTGGGTGGCTGCGACGTTGCCCTCGAAAATCTCCTCGTTGCACCGTTGTGCAGAGGGCGTTTGACGGATCCGGGCGAGGATCGTGAGCATGACGAGCCCGCTGCGGTAAGCACTCGCCGAGATCGCATGCACTGAAATGGCGAGACCGAACAGTGAAATTGTCAGCACCAGCAGCTCAGGAACTTCTCTGGATCTCCAATGTGCTCACCCCAAAGATTGGTCGGAGGCAACTGTTGCTCGAGGAGAATCCGATCGGAGAATTGAGCGAGCGAGAGAGTCATTCCACTCTCCAACACCGGTTTCGTCGTCCACTCACCCAGTCTTGCCACCTCGTCCGTATCGATATGTCCCTCAAAGTCGAACATCGCAGCGTCCCGCGCCTCCATCTTGTTTGGAACAAGTACATACGGCATGTCGTCGTCCCGACAGAACCATTGTGGCTGCCGTCCAATCCATCGCAAGAGTCGCATTGTATATCGCCGGATTTTCTCCATGCGCTGGCCGTCTAGAGTGAATTGGGAATGACACCGGTAGACCAGTGAACATGTAATCGACGGTGGTGAATCGCATCCTGAATTGGTTCGTCGCCGGCACCGGATCGACAGTGAGCACAACGATCTGTTTCATGGGTGAGAGCGAGTGGTGGAATTATCAGTACCAGCAGTGAGCATCTCAGGAATCTCCTCTTGATCTCTAATGTGCTCACCCCATGCATTGGTCGGAGAAAGTGCCGTTGCGTGGTAGAGTTTGGTCTTGAGGTGGTGGACCAACTCACCAACCCAAGTGCAGCTCCTGGATGAGGAAAGAGAGCCATAAGGATCAACGACGCGGAGAGTAGGGGAAGGGTGTTGAGGTAGCAGGAAAATGCTGCTCAGTCAGTAATACAGTGATGAGAGGTGATGGGGGAAGTATCGCAGTGATGGTCAGATCATACTCACCCTTGTTCAGGAAGGGAGCGGATCTCAGAGGGGAGGAGATGGTGGTGGAAGGGAAGAAGAAAAAAGAGAGCTCGGGTTGCCTCGTCTTAAACACTTTCGACGGGCGATTTCCTGGTCGATCCTCTCTTGAGATTACGGGAAGAAGATAAGAAGCAGGCGCTACAGTGCTGAACTGCCGACTGAGCGAGCCCTGAACGAGGAATTGCGCCGACGGATGCCTGGTACACCTTGCATCGTGCACCTCTTCGCAGGCTGCGTAGCCTGGCTATTGAATGAAGATAGTCCTGTTCCGCCAGTCTCTCCTTGGCAATGGCTGGTGTTGCCTTCCTGTTGCTCTGTTGCCTCTGTTGTCGCGCTCGCCAAATTTGACGACTATCTAGAACCAAAAAGGAAACAAAACACACAGGTCAACGGTCATCGTCAGCAGGCTATGAATGGACGTGAATCTTCGTAGACTTCTGCATGCGTAGGGATGGACTCTGTTCAGTGCGCAGCAGGAGGGGCCGAGCTGAGAGGCTCTAAGCATATTGCATGGAATATGTGTGGTATCCAAACTGGCATCGATCATTCAGCTGCGAAGTTGGCTCGTGCGATGCAGGCTATTTCTTGATTCTCCTTTGCGCCCTTCCTTTGCAGCCTTTGCGACCTGAGATAACACAGCTGTGGCTTGGATGAATGGTGAATTGAGAAGGGAGGGGAAGAGAATAGGAGAGAGATGATGAGCATGACACAACGGACCAGGCTCGAGCCTGCCTATCAATCCAAAGGGTCAAGCAAGGCGACTAGAAGCAGGTAGCAGCGAGAAGAATGAGAAGGAGAACGATCCTGGGTGTAGAGGGAGTACCTCTTTCTCGACTCTCAGAACTTCCACCACGATCAGCGGTCCCAAACTGCGAACGTTCCAAATGCCAAAAGAAGGTCTATGAGGTGCGGACTGCGGACGAAATGTCAAGGTCGAGGCTCACTCCCTGCTGTGCCGGGGCCTGCGCTCTGCTGTTGGCCCCCATCTTGTCTTGCGGGCAGCGCTGTACATGGTAACAACACTTCACGACGGCGAGAGTCGTCGGCGTGGATGACCCGGCGTCCAAACGGTGTCCTCTCGGCCGAGAAGATGGACTTGTGCTGGAGATGAGGCAGCCGGAGTGCGCTCGGACGTTTGCCCGCCGCCGCTTCCAACAAAAGATCGACCTTTCGCCGTCTTTCGCTCCATCATCCTTCCCACCATCTACAAGTCGAAGAATATCGCGTCCTCTTCCCACCTACTGGTACTTCCCGCTGCCTGTAAACAGCCTCTCCCCTTCATCCGCGAACTCGCCATCCACGATGCTGTTCGCTCGCGCCCTTCAACCCTCCGCCGCTTCCTCATCCTTTGGCACAGTCCGGGTAAGCACGGCTCATTTTGCCAGCTGACCTATCCTCTTTACTCACACTCGCACACTCTCTTCTTCTTTTCCCGCCACAGCAACTCGCCAGACAAGGATCCACCCTGCCCCGTCTCGTCAACAGTGGCTCAGCAGCATCCACTTCTCGTCTCTCTCGCCGCGGCCTCGCCACTGAAGCCGCCGCATACGATGTCGTCGTGATCGGCGGTGGGCCTGGTGGCTACGTCGCTGCCATCAAAGCCGCCCAGTTGGGTCTCAAGACAGCCTGCATCGAGAAGCGCGGCACACTCGGTGGCACCTGTCTTAACGTCGGTTGCATTCCTTCCAAAGCCCTCCTGCACAACAGTCATCTCTACCACCAAGCCCAACACGAATTCAAGGCGCGCGGTATTGACGTCGGGGAGATCAAGGTCAACCTGCCCAACATGCTCAAGACGAAGGAGGATTCCGTCAAGGGTCTTACTCGCGGTGTTGAGGGTCTCTTCAAGAAGAATAAGGTCGAATACATCAAGGGTGCCGCATCTTTCGCATCGCCTACCTCCCTCAACGTCACTCTCAACGGAGATGGCGGAGAGACACAGGTCGAGGCAAAGAACATCATCATCGCAACGGGCTCCGAGGTCACACCTTTCCCTGGAATCGAGATCGACGAGAAGCAGATTGTGTCTTCCACCGGTGCTCTCGAGCTCAAGGAGGTGCCAGGGAAGATGATCGTCATTGGTGGTGGTGTGATCGGACTCGAGATGGGCTCTATATGGAGCAGGCTTGGTTCTGAAGTCACCGTTGTCGAGTTCCTGGATTCGATCGGAGGCGCGGGTATCGACATGGAGATCGCGTGAGTACTACCCCCATTTCCTTGACTCCATTTGTGTTTTCAGAACGCTGATCACTCTGCATGCACGTAAACAGTAAGTCATTCCAGCGAGTACTTGGCAAGCAAGGCATCCAGTTCAAGCTCGGCACCAAGGTCATCGATGCAGAGAAGAAGGATGGCAAAGTTACTATGAACGTGGAGGGCGCCAAGGACGGGAAGAAGGAACAGGTGAGCTTAAATTCCTACTCGCTGGCTCTCCGACGCGTCTCATCTCGGAAGTATGAATGCGCTGACAAATTAATGCTCTTGTCGCGTATTGAACAGCTCGAGGCTGATGTCGTCCTCGTCGCCATTGGTCGCCGACCATACACTGCCGGTCTGAACCTCGAAGCCGTAGGGATCGAAGTCGACAAGCGCGGCCGAATCGTAGTCGATGACCAGTACAACACCACATGTAAAGGCGTGAAGTGCATCGGCGACGCCACCTTCGGTCCCATGCTTGCCCACAAGGCAGAGGATGAGGGCATTGCTGCCGTTGAGATCATCAAGAATGGACACGGGCATGTCAACTATGGGGCCATCCCTGCTGTGGTGTACACTCACCCCGAGGTAGCATGGGTCGGCAAGAACGAGGAGGAGCTGAAGAATGAAGGAATCGAGTACAAAGTTGGCAAGGTGAGTTTTTAGCCCTTTTTCCTGTTCTTGTCCGCTACAGTTTATTTCCTGGGCTGACACATGCGGGTTGGTGCGCATCTTCCCAGTTCCCCTTCGCGGCCAACTCGCGAGCCAAGACGAACCAGGACCAGGACGGCCTAGTCAAGTTCTTGACCGAGAAGTCAACGGACCGTATCTTGGGTGTACACATTATGGGTCCCAATGCGGGAGAGATGATTGCGAGCGCGACATTGGCGATCGAATACTCTGCTAGCGCTGAGGATATCGGTGAGTGTTGTTGTTCAAGTCCTGCAATTGTGGGTTCTGGCGATCCTGACGCCTTTTCTCCTTCCATCTCTTCTCACGCTCTGCAGCACGAACATGCCATGGTGAGTACTTCTTACACAACACTAGCGAACAGATAGAGCCTATCTTTTGGACGCTGACTTTTTCTTCCCCTCGCCTCCCCTGCAGCCCACCCAACCCTGTCGGAGGCATTCAAGGAGGGTGCAATGGCCGCATCGTTCGGCAAGGCTATCCACTTCTGATCTCTCTCCTCTGTCCTTGCTGTAAACCATCCATCGCCCCTTTTCTTCTCCCATCTTACATACATCTTTCTGTTACCCCTGGGTCCTTCTATTTCTACTATGGTCTAAGCGTGCTGAGAAGAAGGTGACGGAGAACGTTCCCGCCATTTCCGGAGTTAGGCGCAGCGAGAACATGAATCGATTATGGTCGTGCGCACTTTCAAGAACATCCTCAGGGAGGACGTCCATTCGAGGATATCAGAACGAGATCGCCTTCCCCTTTGAACTGCACCGCGTCTCCAAGTCCAGTCCACTGCCTGCGCGCGCTGCCTGCTTCCGTCAGATAGATCCCCCGACCACGAGCGCAAAGAGCGAGTCGAAGTAACCGAACATCATGGCTTCCGCAAAGGTAAGTCTCCTCCCCCCCGAAGTCTTGCTCCTCGCAAGGCAAAGAAGACGCCCACTCAACAGCCGGTATCCTGCTTTCTTCTTCTTTAGGTTGCAACCCTCGCGATCCGGACACTGGCCAAACCCATCGCTACCCAGATCAAGCAACAGGCAGCTGAACACGCGACTTTCCGAGCCTTCTGCATCGGACTTGCCCAATGTCAGTATTTCCCTCTCTTCCTCCTCCTCTGTATGACGCGCGCGTGCTGACGGCTTGATCTCTTGGGGGGGCCGGACAATTTCAGTCATGCATCGCGTTGAGATGCGCGCAAGGTCGAATTTGCTCGGCGCGAATACGGAGCATCAGAAGATCCGTCCTCTGAGCGAGAGTAAAGCTATAGCTAATGGAGCTGTGAGTTTATCAAAAGCCCACCTCTACCTTATCATCTTCATCCCGTAAACTCACGGTCCCCACCCATCGCTCCTCTCCAGAACGCCATCTCCGAAGGCTTCCTCTTCGCGGTAGCGGCCGCCCTGATCATCGGCGAATCCTTCCGTTCCTCCCGCTCGAACGCAAAACAACGAAATCGAACAGAAGAAGCGGTAGAAGAAGTGAGGGAGAACGTGTTGGAGTTGACGAACGCTCTAGGTTGGTCGGTTGAGGAGTTGGAGGAGAGGAGGAAGTTGAGGAAGGAGAGGGAGGCTGCGGCCACTTCTGCACGGGAAGGTGGGGGTGAACAGCAGCCAATAAAGGAGGAAGAAATACCGCTTTCATTGCCTTCTCGCGCATCTACCTCACAATCTTCCGAACTCGAGGAGGAGCAAAGGGAGAGGGAACGACTCCAACGGGCCGTACAGGTCTTACTCCAACTCGCGCTTCGACAGGGCTGGGTACAAGGTCAGGACGCGTTGGATCTGGAGGGAATCATGAGTGGGCGGGACGAAGACGAGAAGAAGAAGGAGGGGTTGAAGACGGCAGAAGTAGGGAGGCCAGGGTCGGGTTCAACTGGTGAAGGAGGTGTTGTGGGGGAGAGAATAGCGGCTTTGGGCAGGTCTTCAGTCGTCGTCGTACCCGGACCAGGGACGGGGAACAGGACGGCGGATGCGATATCAGCCGCCATTGCGGAATCGCAAGACATACCGACTGATTATTCTCTACCGGAACAGCTGTCCTGAGACCATGGAAAGAAGGCGACGGTTCGGTCACATAGATGGTCTTTGCACACACAATCTTCACCATTCATTTTCAGCTGGAAAACGATGCGCGCGGTCGAGCGACCATCAGATGGGCCAGAGTGGTATAGGCAACGCGTTTAAGAACGAAAAGGGAGAGTTCAGGAGATACAATTGCTTTGAGATATTAAGAGAGACATAAGACATTCAGGAGACGATCGAGAGTTGGAGGAAGGTAACCATTTTGACGACTTTGTTTGGATTCTGGTAGAACGAGTTCGAAACGATGCGATGTTTGCGTGCTTGACGACGTTTGACATGCCGGAAGATGCGACTTTGCTTGACGACGACGGACGGCGGATGTCCCTCTTCACTTGCGCGCGACCTTGCTCTCCGGCTCTTCCGCCTCGCCATCTTCGACATCGCGCTTGACACCCCTCGCATCCCCACCAGACAAACCCGTGTCGTTCAAATTGTCATCCAAAAGGGCCTGCACCTCCGACGCGGGGACCTTTTTCGCCCTTGTCTGGTTCTCCTTGGTGGTAGAGTTGTCGTGGATGTCAGCTGCTGCGGTCTCGAAGTTGGCATCGTCGTCATCTTCGCCTCCTGCTTCAGCTTCGGGGTCTTCGTCGGCTGCGTCGGCAGGCTCATCCTCTCCAAGGTCTTCGAAGACATCCTCTTCGTCGTCGTTGGCATCTTCGTCGTCGTTGGCATCTTCGTCGTCGTCATCGTCGTTCTGCTGCTGTCGTTGTTGTTGCTTGCCGCTCTTCGCGCCGCCCTTCTTGCCTCCCTCGCTCTGAGCCTTACGGATTTCAGCCTCGGACTTCTGGGAGCCCTCCTTGGCGCTGTTCCCAGCCTTAGCCTTCTGAGTAGCTCCACCCTTCGCGCCGCCTTTCTTCCCACCTTCGCTCTGAGCCTTGCGGATTTCGGCCTCGGACTTCTTGGAACCGTTGCCAGAGCCGGAGCTACGCGTCTGACGACCGCCTTGCTTGTTCGCGTCAGCGTCGGCTTCGAAGTCACCGTCGTCGTCGTCGCCATCACCTTCAGCGGCGTCGGGGACGTCTTCGTCCTCATCATCATCGTCGTCATTCTGCTGCTCTTCTTCATCGTCATTCTCGTCATCGTCGACGGCAGTCTTCTCGTCGTCCTCCTCGGAAGCTTGCTGCTGCTTCTTGCCAGACTGCTTCTTGGGCTGAGGGGCGCCCTTCTTGGGCTCATTCTTGGAGTTTTCGTCGGGCTTATATCCACCGCCTGCGGCCTCGTATCGCTTGGAGCTATGTGAGAGAGGGACGATAAACGCTGGGTCAGTGTACATGTATAAATCTGTACATTCAAAACGTAGGAAAACTCACAGCTCGGAAGCCTTGTACGCTGACCAGCTACCTTTACCGCCGCCTTTCTCCATGTTCTTGACCTCCTTCTCGACCTTTGAGCGGAGTTGAGGGTCGGTAGGGATTCCCTCTGTGATGTAGATAGATGATTAGATCAGTTTGGGCTTACTGGATCGAGGAGGAGAAATGGAGGTGGGGGACTCACTGGAGGAAGGCATGATGTGTGAAAGGTTTTGGGAGGGAATAAATGTCTAGGATAGAAGTGCAATCAAGACGTTGAATGAATGAATGGATGCAGGGGAGGGAAGGGAAGGGTAAGAATGGTGAGCAGATCGACTCTCTTTATACACCTTCCTAGCTAGGTCCTGAAGTAAGGTGGTAAGCCTTCCTGACTTGTTTGCAGGTCTTATGGTACACTTCTTTGTGTATAAGCCGAAGGGTGCAATCTCTGGATTGTGAAGGAGGGATCAGGTCAGCGCTCAGGCCCCTTGGAATGATGGCTAATGGAAATTCTGGACGGAGGCTGAACTGGCAGCTATGAGCTAGCTGGCGGAATGGAGGCAGATCAAGGAATGAATGACGCGCATTCCTTTGGGAGTCTTGCCGTGCGAGAAGCGTGCTGGAGTAGAGAGGTGTGAAGTGGTGGAGAAGCAGGTCAAGTGGAACGAGTTGCTGAGCTGAAGCAGTTGCAGAGTCCCGATCACTCTCATCAGCACTTCCCAAAGCCCAACCAAACCAAGTTCAAGACCCACCCACCTCCTCGGTTCCCACAAGGATGCATGGGGTGGGTAACGGAGGGAAGGCAAGGCTTACACTCATCGCATCAGCCAGTGTGAAGAGATCCAAAGCGCTCGGCAAAATGCAACACGAGGACTCCACCTTCGCGCGAGAAGGGCTGACCACATCCGGATAGAGCGCTCTGCGAGACCCAAGGAACAACGATTAAAGACGCAACCCAGTCGGCGAGAGCAGCAATTCCAGTCTTTCCCTTGACGCCTGACCTTGCTGACTGCTATCGATCCCGAATCAACATCGGAACGGCCGACAACAAAGGGAAAGGTTGCAAAGCTTTGGGTGGGTGGTTGCAACAGCCGGCCTGGAAAATGTGAGGCGAAATTGGCAACGTCACAGCATCGGGCTGTAGTAGACGCGTAAACATCACCCGAAATGAAGAGCGTGTCTCCTCTCTCTCGATCATGAGTGACGCGCGCCGTTGACGCGTTGACGCGACTGACTGGCTGCGTTGCGTAAGGCAAACGCCCGCTCCCACGCGCCCACGCGCAGGGAATACTCAAGGAATGGAGAAGCTAGTGGCTAAGACGACGGCAAAGTGCCCTGCGGGACCTAAGTGCTCCGACGAAGGACTCGTGAGCGTGAGCGCGTGTGACAGCGAGACGACAGTACCATCTCTCGGCGCGTGTGTCCTTATGTCGTGGAGAGGTTGATGTTCTTGACGCCCGGCCGATTCGCAAGAGCGTGAAAGCGTGTTGACGAGGACGAGCGCTGCCTCCGCTGTGGAGGAGGATGAGGGATTGTCATCCCGGAGCACAGTCCCGACAGCGACAAGGGCATACCCACCGCGCGAACCGGCACTGTTCCAATAAAGGGTGTGATTGATCTTAACGCGGAGAGAAGTCCGGGATAGTATCGACGATGAGGAGGAGGACGAGGGTGCGACAAGTCCTTGGTGCTGTCGTCGCATGTTGTGTAAGACACGCTGAGCGCGGGGCATCAAGGGTGGAAGTTCGCCACCGACACCCGCTTGAAGATCCATCGAGTTGTCCTGTGCAGACCTCTCCTCCTCCTTCTCTTCCACACGCTCGGTGATTCTTGACTGCCGTTGAGCCCCCATTCTAGGCAATCGGGCGGAGACAGGGATGGATGGGCGCATCGTCGGCGCCCGAGGTGTGCGAGTCAGAGCAGCATATAATCTTGGTAAAGGCGCGTGGCCGGCGCCCGTCTCGTCCCGCCGAGCCTGCGCGGTTGCGATGTGTTGCAAGATGCCGACTCTTCCTGCACGCGAATCTTCTTGTTGAGGAGGAGGTTGGCGGATGCGAAGACGGGTCGCGAGCTCGGATGGGGTGAGGAGGAGGGGTGCTTGTTCTGCGGTTGAGGAGGAAGGCTGAGCCTGAGCCTGAGCTTGTGATGATGATGGTGGGTTCGACTCTTGGCGATTCATTGGGAAAGTGGGAGGCGGAGCTGAGTAAAGGGAATCAGAACGCGAAGGCGAAAGGGAAGGAAGAAGAAGAACGAAGGACGAGAAGGTCAGCTTCCCGCTTTGCGTTCACAGTCGATCCTGAGGAAGGCCTGGAGGTGAGCAGTGTGGGAGAAGGTGAAAGCGCAAACAAGCACAACTGGGAACGCAACACAAACAAGCAAACGCTCAGCTCAACGAAAGGCGATAAAGGCTTCTCGATGAAGAATTGCTGAATCAATCCTACCTTCGCCCTCGCTCCCAACTTTTGACGGACTGACTACATATTGACTGCTACACAGCCGTCTCGGGGAGTGGTGAAGGTGAGATGCAGCGATGCATGCTGCTGCTGGAGCGCTGGAAGGCGGACGCGTGGAGCATGGAGCATGGAGCGTGGAGCGCTGGAGACGGATGTACCGGAGGATAAAGCAAGAAGAGGCATCTCGCATTCTGCTGCAGGTCTTGGATGCGTGGCCGGGAACAATCGAATGGTTGCGCTGTGGCTTGGTGGCTGCTGGAACGTCGAGCTGCTTCTAACACAAGAAGTGTAATCGTGCAAGGACCCCTCAGCGCCTGCCTGCCTGCCTGCTCATCGCTCATCGCTCAGGCCTCAGGCTCATGGGGCAAGGGGACCGGGCTCGATACCAAGCGCCAGCAGGACGATTGACGATAGTTCCTTGCGCCGAGCTGTTGCTCATGAGTTTAGGCAAACTGATAGTGCAGAGGTCCGCCCAACTGCATCAGATGTGCGATGATTAGATGAGAGCAGAAGACACCGACCAGCTAGCAATTCACCTCGACGTTCGACAGCAGTCCTTTAACAAGCTGCCTCGAATTCTTCCTTGGTGGAGTGTTGGAGGTCGTATGTATCTATGAGGCCGTCGGCCATCCCGGAGGACCCACCGCTGACCGCACCGAGGAGCGGCCAAAACACAAATCGTATGGCGGTCTCGGTCCTTCATCACGCATCATGTCGCCCTCGCTGATCGAGCCGAACCATTCAGTACACGCCGACCTGCAGCCTTGCCCTGCTGGCCTTCTGAACGAGGTAGCCAACATATCATGATCGCGATCTGCCGTGCAGAAAATCAAGATAACGCGAGACCAGACGCCCGGGGTCCGAGAACAAGTTCAAAAGTGGAAGATCGACGTCCTCCGCCTGTCTGCAGCGAACGCTACAGCAGTATGTAGTGCCCTGCATCGCGTTTTGTCTCAATCTCAGTGGTAGTCGGAGGCGCTCGAAGTCGTCAGCTGAGACGATGTGAGGTTCAGATTTCTGATCTGTCTTCCACATGTCTTCGAGAGAGGTGGGTGGGATTCTTGGGAAAGGTGGGAAGAGTGTGTGTGGGACGAGCACCACTATATACAAAAGATCGTCGCGGTCAGGGCGGGGGAATAACAAATATCATTACAACTGGAAACACTTCGTTACGTAAACGAGCTCATATAAGTGCCAAGCCCAAAAAGAAAGATCGGGTGATAGTTTTCATTTTCTGAGATCGAGGCAGTTTTTTTTCCAGTTGCGATGAGCGAGGTCCGCCGTTGGAATGTCTGCCTCAACAGCTCGCCGTCGATTTCTTCCCAAAATCCATTCGCCGCTTCGACTCGACTGGCAGCAGATAAGGTCGGCGTGCTCTTTCTCTCTGTGGCCGCAGGCAGGGCGTGGAAGTGTGAAAGCTGCGGCGACGGCGCGGAAGGTGTCCCTGAGCAAGGTCCTCTTGTTGGAGCGCTTTGAATCTTTTGTCCGACCGATTACAACCAGTAGTCTGTGAGACGGAGGTGTTTCGGTGGTTTATGTTCTGGAGCTAGGACTCATTTACATTACAGCTGCAGGTCGCAGATCCTCCTCCTCATCGAATTGTAATGACTAAAGCTTGTTCGTTGTAATGGGAGAGGAGGAGAGGAGGTGGGTGTGGGCCTCTCCAGATCAACCTGGTGTCTTGAGGTCCTTCCTGCGCGTCCTTCACTCGCTCGCTCTCTCACTCACTCTCCACCGCAAGAGAGGTATCATCGACGTCCACCACCTTCTTCCCTGAGGCTTCTCTGCTGCTTCTGCTGACCGCTGTCACCTCGCATCGCCTCCTTGCACGCGGACGAGTGCCTCGCGGGTGAAGTCACACGGTTCCCCCAAAGGTCGGACAGCATAACGCATTCATCAAGACGCGCAGCAAGGCCCATCACCCTACATATCGACTTACCTTCTCCTTCTCATCGGTGCGGCCGGCGTTCCCATTCTCCAACCCACTATAGGACGTTCGCATTTCCTTTCCCGCCTTACTGCTCCGATCTCATCAGCGCGGATCGAGGTGTAGCGCATACATTGACCCGGACCCGAAGAGGCACGACGACGACGCGAACGATAACATCACCTTAATCTAGAGACTCGCGCCACTTTCGACTCCTTTCCCCTCCTTCTCCCGGCCGCTCGTCACTGCAGGCGTACTTCGTTGATACCCTCTGCATCACGATTGTCGAACCGCGAGTCGTGAATCGCGTCACGCACGACGGACAGCATTCTTAAGGCCCCTTTCACCACTCCTCTCATCTGCATTCACCCACCCACCACTACAAAATGGACGCGCACACTCTTACAGCATGGACACGTTTCGCTCTCCAGAAAGGTGGAATCGGATCGTGTACCGCCTTGATCGACAATCCGGCCACTGAACCAGAAGATCTCATGTTCATGACTGGAGAGAAGATTATTGTCCTCCGTCGGCTGGACGAAGAGGGAACGGAAGGCGAACAACGTGCCAGCACCAGCGATTCTAATTCGTGGTTTCTTGTGAGTCAACCCCACCCAGAAGACGCCAAGCCCCCTTCACTTTCGCCTGTCTTTCTCCACTTCACGAAGTGAAGCGGAATTGATATTAGCGAGCTTGGACCTCAGTCGCAACCGGTGGTGCAAGCATATATACTGACGGTGATCGCTTCTCTTTTGACTCTTGTTCTCCTCCACTCTATCGGATAATGAACTAATGAACTCCCGAATCGACATCCGGAACGCCAACCATCTCATCAGGGTTACTGTGAAGGCGTAGTCGGCCGCTTCAAGGGAGCGCACGTCCAGTTCCACGGAAAGCTCAAGAAGCCTGTTCTCATGCGACGAAGTGGCGCCTCCAGCTCCGGTCACGGTCACAACTCTGCCCTCTTCCCTCCAAGTCTCTCACCATCAACCGCAGCGGCGTCCTCCAACAGCGGTCTTCCCGGCTCCCCATTACGTTCAAACGCAGCTGAAGGACGAGTACTAGCAGAGACATTTGGCAACCACAACGCAGCTGTTATGCCAACAAGGAACGACCCCTTATCCCAACAACAGCAACAGCAAGAACAAGAACAAGAACCGGACGTAACCGCACCTCTGGCCATTCGAAGGCAATTCCGAACCACAAACGGGGCTCTCCAAGCACAGGCTGGCCGACGAATTGAATTGACCACCCCACCACTCTCAGACGAGAACCACACAAACCCATCAATAGACTCTCTCGCTCGCTCCCAACACCCTTCTTCTTCTCGCTCCAACACAGTCATGAACAACAGCAACGACGCTCGCCTCGTAGCCGCAAAGGCAAACGCACCACCTGCCGACGTACAGGCCGTAGGAGAGTCCTTCCGTCGTCGAGTAGCGGACGCTCTTCATGTTGAAGATGATGACAACGACTCTGATGACTCAGCTTCAATGCTGCCCTGGGCTCGTGGTGCCGCTCAGGGTGACGACGACTCCGATGATCGCCGTGGTGACGCGAGTGATGATGAAGATCGATATGGACTCAGTCGATCGGCTCCTGGATCTACTAGGCGGGGAGTCCGAACTCCCGAACATGCCAATGCACCTAACAATGGCCGTCTCGGTGCTGGAGGGATGCCCGCTCCTGATTTGCCCACGTCGTCATTGTACACCTCACAGCGAACGGCGCCCGTCAAAAACCAGGGCCTGATGAGCGAATCTCAGCGTACGCTCGCTAAACTGACTACGAGCAATCTCCCGCCCAGTCCGATCAGTTCCGCCGATTCTCCCTCTGCGAGAACTCACGCTGATCCTTCTCACAATGGAGGTGCGGCATCGACACCTACTCAACACCGCGCGCCTGCTCAAGGAGGACAACAGGGACAACGTCGACAGCCTCAGATGTCCGAATCGGGGATGTACACCATCGCCGCACAGAGTTCAACCTCCAGTCGCAGCTCAGCCACAGCAGGATCGGAGGACGATGACGATGATCGGTATGACGAGGAATTGCGTTCAGAGAGCGCGGGTTCCTTTGCGTCTGCCTCGGACAGTATGAGTGGATCAGGACACGGAGCACCTCATGGCGCTGGCGGCCACAAGAACGGGTCCGGTAGTCGACTCACACCACCCAGTACAGCTCGGAACCCGCAACGACGTCCGGGACGTGGTGGCGCGGCTACTGGTGGAGGGGGTCGGAATGGCAGAGATTATGCTTTCAGCATATACGATCTCTACGGTCGTGATTCAGTTGCATTTCCCAATTTCGAGATGCACAAGGACGCCAATCGGGCCATTCTTGCACTTGCCAATCTCGGTAGCGCGGAGGACAACGGGAATGGCAATTTGGAAGTGTTGGATGATGGGTCGGTCGGAGGTAGAATCAGTCCTGGTGGGGAATCATTGAGGACTGATGGCAGTTATCGGTCTGCGTCTGCGTTGAGTGGTCGTGCGCAGGTGAGGACACCTGTTGGACATCGACCGATGAACCCGCCTCCTGTGACTACACCTTCCGTAGCGGCTGCTGCGGCAGCGGCTGCCAAGGATCAGGCTGCACGGACGTTGCATCTTCGAAGTTTGTCGCAGAAGAGACCCAACCAGGCACCGGATCCAAGAAAGGGATCTGTGTCAAGTGGGAACCCAGGCCCTGGTACACCCGTGCTGGGCCCGGGCGGGCCAGGTGCGCAATCAGGGCCGCCATCCTCACAAGGCGGGGCTGCTACGCTCGGACCGAATGGAATGCCAACGAAGAGTTTAGCGTCAAGTCTTCGTAGACAGGTGGAAGGTGCTTCTCCCACGAACGGTTCGTCAACGGCTCTTTCAAGTCCTACACTCAGTCACGCCGGCGCTTTCCAGTTGCCTTCTCCTACGGGGCCTGGCGGTTCTGCTCCGTTCGACCCACATCGGAGACCTTCAGCGCCGGCTGCCGTGGTGAATGGCGCGGCTATCGGGATGGGTGGTCCCAGACCGCCCATGCCTGGTCAGCCTGGCTCGGTACCAATGGCCAACAGCTTCAGTGGGCCGAGTTCGGGTCCCAGGGGGATGATGCCGCCACCTCCATCGCCTGGGGGGAATATGTCGCAAGGATCGGGTCCAGGGCCGGTAATGTCGAATATGAACTTCTCAGGCGATAGTGCGGGTTTGGGTGCGGCTGGGAGCACTTCAGTGGATTCAGCCAATTCTTCGAATGGATATGGTCCGGGTATGGGGATGGGAGGTAGAACTCACTCACAGAGTCCTTCGTACAGTGGAGGACAGATGATGGTTGGCAACGGTATGCGAGGTCTAAGTCCCGGTCCCGGACAAGGACAGGGGCCAATGATGGGACAAGGACAGGGACCAATGATGGGACAAGGACAGGGACCAATGATGGGACAGGGACAGGGGCCGATGATGGGACCAGGACAGGGGCCGATGCAGATGCAACCAGGCGGATTCCCTGGAGGTCCAGGTTTCGTACCTGGGCAACCCATGCCAATGATGGCAGGACCCGGTCGGATGGGCGGCGCTCCTGGCTTCCCGATGAACGGACCTGGCTCAAGCCCGAACGGCATGCTCGCGAGGACACCTTCTCCTATGGTACCCGGCGGCTCGATGCAATCCCCACCTTTCGCACCGATGAACATGAACGGCCCCTTGCCCGGAAGTCCCGGAATGGGTCCCATGCAACTCAACGGGATGATGATGGGCGCTGCTGGCGCGCGTGGGTCTGGTGGGCCTGTGAGGGCCAGCTCGGATCGGTTGCCAGACCGGGAAAGTGGCCGCGGATCGGCATTGCTCAGGAAAAACCCTAGTAATCCCCATCCAAGCTCAGCCTCAAGGGGAAGTGGATTCCCGAACGGACCTAATGGAGTGCCTGGTCTACCTGGAAATGGGCCGATGCCCGGTTGGAACAGTTCCGGGCCGCCTGCGCCTGGTGCGGGCTTTGGTCCGCCTCCTACTCCTGGTGGTGGCAGCAACCTGGCCGCGCCATCATTGCGTGGTGGTCCTGGGGACATGTCACGAAGCCCGAGTCCGTTCAGTGCCAACGGTGGTGGCCCGACGCGGAGTGGGGCCCCTTCTATGCGAAGCGTCAAAGGGGCAGAGAGCAATCCGATCGATGCATCGGCGGCTGGAGGTCCACCACTCGCATTTGACAAGTCTGGCTTTATTCTCGGCAGCCAAGTTCAAGTGCCTGGTATCGGACCGGTACCTGAGGATCGGGACGTGATCGACAAGTGGGACGCCATGTTGCGCGAGGGCGACCTGGTCGCAGCCAAGAAGAGCCGCAAAGTCAAGAAGATGTGTCAATTGGGCATTCCGGGCTCGATGCGGGCTCCCGTCTGGCTTTTCCTTTCGAACAGCGCGGTACGGAGACGGCCTGGGTTGTTTGAGCAACTCTGCAAGCAGAGTCAGGAGAAGAAGGCGAGGAAAGGGAACGAGACTGTGTATGATTCGATCGAGAAGGATGTCGAGAGGTGTTACCCTGATCATCGGTTATTCATCGGCAAAGAGAGTGCAGGGCGGAAGGATTTGGAGGCAATCCTCAAGGCTTATGCGCAGTACAGTGAGTTTTGTTTCCCTTCCCTACCGAATGCAGAGACTTTGAGAAGTATTGACAATTGACTTCACTGCTCTCCCCCACTAGATCCAGTCGTGGGATACACGCAAGGCTTGGGCCTGATCGTCGGTCTTTTCCTCATGTACATGCCAGCTGAAGATGCCTTCTGGCTTCTCTGCGCTCTGTTACGTGACGTCCACATGGAGGGGTACTACACCGACAACATGAAGCAACTCCACATCGACGGTGTTGTCTTCGGCCAATTGCTTCAGTCGATGGACCCTGAGGTACATGCGCGGTTGAACTCTTGGGGTATTGAGCCCATCAACTACGTTCCCAATTGGTTCTTGCCGATGTTCTCGAGGATTCTGCCCTGGGAGACGGTGATGAGGGTCTGGGACACTTTCTTCTTTGAAGGTGAGCCTTTTGGCATTTGAGCTTGGCGAGGTACCGCGATGAGAACTGACAATGTGATTTCGATACTTTCTGCTCTTTGCAACTCAGGACCGATCTGGGTGGTTCGAGTTAGTCTGGCGATCATCCGAATCATTCGAGAGCCATTGATGGCCTGCAAGGATTACGACACGGCTCTCACTATGTTGCTTCACCCGCCGCCCGCCAATCTGACACCAGACAATGTGCTAGGATGTGCGCTCAGTGTCAAGGTGAGAAGAGATGCAATGCCCAAAGATACCTCGTTCGATCGTCGTGCTCATTTATTACCTTTCCTTTCACATTTCCAGTTGAAGGATGGCGAAGTGCGGAAGTTGTCACGTACGGCATCGAAGCTCGTGCGACAGAGCAACGCCCTCACCGAGCGAGGTCGGAGTGCGTCTAGAGCGACGGATCGACACAGCATATCAGCCCGATCATTGTCAATGCCGGCCAAGCGGTAGCATCACGCCTGACTGCATATCTGCTTCCTACGGCCGGCTTGCGACCCCTTAAGGTCTTATTTCCCATCTTTATACCCCATCATCCCTGGGTACAGCCTCCTTCAAGTCTCTGCCGACGTTCCCGTCATGTGTGTCTCGATCTCTGGTCCGACCCGCCAACTCACCCACACTCGTCATTCTCCATCACCATGGTCCCTTTGCATCTACAACCCCCAAGCCAAGTCACAAGTATCCCACGCTCATTTTCTTGCAACAATCTACTACCGCCAACTTCATCATCATCCCTCAAGGTCTCAAGACGGACTGGGTCTACACGCTCGTACCTCGACGATGAAGCAGGCCCGGGGCCCTCCATACTTGTTCCTCTCTTCACGAGCCGATACGACCATACACACTCTTTTGCATTTTTTTCCCCAAGTTCTACCATTCTTCGCTTCACTTATCTCCCCCATTTTATTCTGAAGTTCCTTCTAAATTCTCCTGTGCTCCTTGGCTCCCCTTCCCCCCTTCTAAAACTCCATCCTTCTCTCGCGCTTCTCCTCTCTGTTCTCTGGCTCGAGTTTCCAACCCATTCTGCTCCTCCCATTTTCTGTTGCGATGTCTTCAACCTCAATCCTCGCCATCTTTGCAAGAATGGATACCGAAGTACTTCAATTTCGCTGCGTGAATCTGGCTGTCTGCTGGGTACCTTCACCCTTGCTAAGACTGTCATGATGATGAAGAATGTTCATCATGGTGTGGGCCAGAAAGAGAGAGGGAGATATAGACCTTTGTCTCGAGACTTGGGAAAGGATGCTGATTACGCGGACGAACTAACTTGCTTCATGCGAGAGAGAGTGAACTACGAGAGGTAGTGATACAGCGAGCATGGGGTAACCTAGTAGAAATAATGCGTGGCAAGAGAACTCGAGAGAGCCATGGAGCTGAACGTAGAGCGTGACGAGAGTTGACCAGGAGGGCTGAACAGAATATGCTTCTTATTGGCGGCTGCCATCGAGTCCGAGGCCGCCCAGCGCATGTCGAACAGCTTTGAGCTCAGCATCGGTCTGTCGCCCGCGCCGGATGGCGACACCACCGACGACGAGCTCCCATGCGGCTGCGAGCGTCTTCCAGTAGGCAGTATCGACGAGACCGAGGGCGATGCCGTTGGCGTAGACGGAAGTGATGACACCCATAAGGTGCAGAAGCTGCTTGGTGGAGAGATCGGCGAGGACTTGAATTGCTTGAGCTTGGGGTGTCAGCTTGCTGGTGTCTGTGCTTTTGGATGACGGCAGATCCGCGGAATGGTGACCAGGCCGGGGAGTGCTGCCTTCATCTTTGGCAATAGAAGAAGTCCGTTCGGCTTGACGCTGCTTGAGGGTTTCGTTGATAAACTTCAGCGGTACTAAGCTGTTGAGGAGGCGCTGAGCTGAGCCGGTGCAAATGAAGTCGTGCGTGATGCCGAAGGTGGAAGGCTTGGGCACCCTCACCTGCATCACTCGAACCGTCCTCTTCTCCGCGGAGTCACTGGTGGTACACTGTTGTGGGTCCTTCGCAGGATGGAAGCAGTCATCCGGTAGGGAACGACACTGGAGCGCGTAGAGGAATGCATGGATGGGGAAGAGAGTAGGATCTTCCCGTTGGCTCATAGCTTCGGTGTCGACCTTCATCTTCTCGAGCACGGATGCGACGCCCTCGTTGAGCTCGGTGCTGCTGGGCACGACGGCGAGGACGTGTGAAGGTGGCAGCGCCGAAGATGACGATGAGCAGCTGAGTAGCTCAGCTGTTGGAATCTGCAGCTTGATGGTCTTGGACTGCGCAGCAGCTGTGACGAACGCCTTCGGATCGACTGCGTTCTCGTTGGTCCAGAGCGCCAGCTTCCACGGGTTTCCGCCTTCTCCGACCATGCGCCGCACATGGTTGAGAGCGTACGATGCTGTCCAGCCAGATGCTTCGGCATCGCTCGACTTAGAGTGAAGACCGACTCGGTGGAGGTGCTTGGCAACATCGACATGAGGGTCGGTCACCATGGGCGCAAACTTGGGTCTGGGAAGGCTGAGCGGGATCTGCAGCTTCGTCCGTGACGGCGAGGATAGAGATGGCTGGGACTTGGCAGTGGCAAGATCAGGTTGACTTGCTGACCTTGTGTGTGATGAAAGTGGAGTGCTTGCGGACCGAGAGGCGACATTCGTAGATGACCGGACCTTGCCCTTGCTGTTGCCTTTTAGCGCTGATGGGGTTGGAGCCTGTTGAGAGTTGTGGGTCCGGATTGGCTTCCTCGGTCTGCTGTCCTCGAGGCTGGGAGCGAAGGAGACGCTGAGCGAGCTCATACTACTGCGCTGGGCTGCGCGACGACCCAGCATCAACGGCGAGGGCGACTCCGAGGTGAGGTCGAGAGTCTTGGCCTTGGGTGTGTCAGGAGGTGAGGACGGGGTTGAGGCGAGCAAGACTCCACGATTGGCGAACATGGATGAGGTTGTCAGAGGGATGCTTTGGTTGTTGCAGCCGGCAAAGAACAGCTGGCGTGGGTCGATGAACTTTTGATCGAAGGTAACTTCGTCCATTGATTGACTGGCGGTCAGGCTTAAGTAGAACTCGGAGGCGGCTGTCGGCTGAAAATCCTGGAAGAGGTCGGGATGCATGACCGTTTCGTCGGCTGGAAAGCCTAGAGAGGTCGCTGAGTGACCTGTGATGGAGTCCGCAAAACTTGTGCTCTCTGGCACGGTGCTCTTAGAGGTTCTTGGGACCATGGTTGGGCAGGAGATGGGTCTCGCGTGGACGGGTGGGAGAGTAGGCAGTGAAGTGTTTTGAATGTGTGGGGTGAAAGGGCCTGGACACCTGTCAAATGTAACGAGGATGAGGGAGGGGAGTAAAGCGAGCACAGGAAGAGTGTGAGTGCAGAGGAGGGGAGCAGTGCATCTTCAAAAACATGTTCAGCAAATGTTTCGACACTGGGGCTGATATAGCTGGCAGAGCTGTCACGGTCTCGTCAATGAGCAAGTGGGATGTCAAGGTCACACAGGATTGGATCTTGACACATCCTGTCACTTTGCTCTAGGTCAACTCATTTCAGCTGTCATCGAGAGAGACGCCGACTGCCGAGGCGTGAAGTGGGGCCCGGAATGAGAGGGGAAAGGACCGCGATCTTCGACCTCCGCGTGACGAGAGTGTGATTTCCTCATCTTTTCGCTGGTTGGGGCCTTGGGCTCAGCTCGTTGTCCTCGACGGGACAGCAACAAGGATCCGGCTCGCGACCTGGCAAAGCAGAATTCGTCAGCGCGCGACATCAACAAGGAACTAAGGAAGGAAGCAATCAATGAAGCGTGATTTCGGGCAGTCCTTGTCCTCCCAGCGCTCCCAGACTGCAGAGGGTGAGGTCTAAGCAGCATGTGAAGGCAAGTCCTGACCTCGTCCAACCTGGAACATCACGGAGACCGAATTGGCCAGAGAACCTTGTGGCGTAAAGCGGGCGCGTACTCGTACCTACAGCGAGGCCGTGATGAGGGTCGGACAGGTTCATCTTGTCCCCGGCTTTGGCGGTGGTGAGCGGGGGGGGGGGGGGGGGGGTTTCCGTTCGTCCCGTTCCAGAGCCGTATTTAATGCAGTCTGCCCAGAAACGGGCGTCGTACACCACGCAGAACGGCTAGACCTTTTCTCACCAGTAGTAGTGGTCCCGCTCGAAGCTTGGGAGGTTGCACACTCGCACAACTCGTACCATGCCATGTCCATCGACGCAGAGTCCTGCGCAGCTGTCCCTTCGCTTGCGGATCGATTCGCGGCTCTCCCTGGCCTCCCGCTTCGTCCCGCTCTCAGCGCTGGCGACTGAGTGGAGGGTGATAGGCGCCACGGCGCTGAAGCTGTGCGGTACAGGAGGCGGCCGCTCTCGAGTCATGATGAGGCCTTGACACGCCTCTTCCGCATGCAGGAGCCTCTCACCTTCTGGGGTCGACATAGGTGTAGCCAGGGAAAAAGCGTGCACCGCGGATGCCTGTAGACTTCGTGCTGACAGCGAAGAGACTGATGTCCTTCCGGCGTTGTACAGACTTTTATGTCTTGTCGCGGTGCACTCCAAAGCCTTGACTCCAGAACCTCAATCGCTCCAATCCTGATCGCGAACCTCTCACTGTGCTTCGAGCCTGACATCTTACATCGTCGACGTTTTGCGCGATGCTAAATCTTCCTCTTTGCTGACCACTCATCGACTGTTGTGACAGGAAGCAGTTGCAGAAGCCGTCCCAACGGTCAAGATTTTCGCCTCCGCCGCCTATCAAAACACGGTGAGATCCTGCCTCAACGCTTCAACATGGTGCGACCAAAGCATTAATTCGTCCTATGGCCCAGCACTACGAGAGTACAGTATATGCACGCCCATACAGAAGCCCACTGTGTTGTCGTTCCGCCAATTGTCTGCGGACTCTGTACGGTTCGACTCGATCTACAACTCCTCAAGCCTCACGCCTCAACCCGTAATCTGGTCGATACTAGAAACGGACGAAGTTGAGTATAGGGCGTCGATCGGCCTTCCATGGTACTGTCAACAGCAGAAACCACGACTGTTGTTTGCCAATGGAAGCACCTTTTTCAACGGGTCTTGCGTCCCTGTGCGTCTGATACATACCGACTGCCTCAAGCCGCAGATCGACCTTTCTCGTTCTTCCCCACCACCACCGACTTCCTGCCCTCAGAGTACGTGCGCACCAGGTTGTGCTCTCTGACTCGTTTACCTTTTTCCTAGCGGCCATCCTTCCTCCGCTTCTTCTTCCCTCTCAGAGGGGCTGCTGGCAGCTTTGCCTTCCCAACTTATTCTCATCCCCACCCTCCCTTACCTTCCTTCCACAGGTCTTTCACGCAGCGCGTGATACGGAACCACGTTTATCCCATTCTCACGCGGACATACGAATACATCAGACGAATCAATATGGAGGCGTCACTCGAATTTCTACTGGCCAACAAGCTCATGGCCACGGCGGGCAAGAATATGATCGCGACGCCCACTGGCGCAGTGGATGCCCCGGATGTTAATAGAACAATGCCAGCAGCAGTGCATAATGTCTCCCAGTTGTTGGCAATGGCAAGGGCCCCCGTCCCGCGACTAGCGACGCTGCTCTTCGTCATTATTGCCTTCGTCCTCACCCTTTTCGTCCTCATCCTTGCCGCGGTTGATGCGTTCCGCGGGATCCTGGCATTAAAAAGGCGGGCGTCGCGGAAGAACAAGAATGGCGCGGCGGCAATGTCAAGGAGTCGACAGGGTCAAGATATGCACTTGCTCGAGGAGGAAGATGCTCCTACATTACTGGGATCTGGGTGGCGACCATTCTACTCCTTCTTTGTGGTGCTCGCATCGATGTGCCAGGCCGTATATCTGCTCCTCTACCTTCAAGGCAACCGCGGCGCAGTACCTCGCCAGGTGCAGTTCTCCGCAAACAACGTCGCGTTCGCCTCTTCCATCTCGGCCGCACTCTTTCTTGTTCTGGCCATGATCCCCTCAAATCCAGCAACCCGGCTTCGTCTCGGCAGCACAATGTCCAACGTACGATCAGGAGCATGGCACTACACCATCGTTTTGCTCGTTTCTCTCGCACCTGCCCTCGCGATATCCCTCATGGTGTTCGGGTCATTTCGCTACCTGCGGTCCTTTGGGCATCTGGACTCAGCCCTACGGACCCTCATCGACACCCCTGCCCTTTGCTCGGGTCAACAGACTGTACCAGGCAACGACACCGCAGGCTCATGCTCAGTTTACACCATCGCGTTCCTGTTGCAAAACGAAGCAGGCGCAGCCAAGGCAAATTTGGCCTTCAAGGGCATCGTGCTAGTCTGCTTGGGCGTTCTCACTGCCATCGTAGCCCACGAAGCTCTGCGCGCGCTGCGGTATCGACAAGCAGCGCTCACCGACGTGCACATGCAGTTGGAGCAGGCACGATTTGAGAACGAAGACCTGGGCTTCGGGTTGGACAGCGATGCGGGCTCCCTCAGCGAGAAGAGTGGCCACAGTGGGAAATCGGGAGATAGTCGCAAAAGCGTCTTCCGATCTGGGATGATCGCGCAGGCCGAGCGCGACTACCTCCGATATCTTCACGGTCTCCACATTTCGCCGATGTACCGGGAAGGGTCACAGTCGAGTGCGAGCTCGTACGCGCCTACCTACAAGTCCACAGGCTCGTCCGAGAGTGCCACACGAAAACCCATCCGCAAGCCACCACCATCCTACCGTGACATCTCGGAGCGATCTCCATCCTTCTCCGACGTTGAGGAGGTGGACACCCGTGGCGTTGATCTGGACACATCTGATCCAATTGGAGGTGCATTGCAGCGCCAGTATGGCTGCGTCGATGTGAAGCGAGGGCCGACTGTGAAGAGCGAGAGGAGCAGCTCGAAGAGCACAAGGGGAATGGATGTGATGGCCAGTAATTCCGATGAGGACATACGCCGATTGCCAGGCTACCTCAATGCCCATATCACCAAGCCAGAAACGGCCGCCCGCAAGAGCCGTGACGACGACGACGGTGTCGACGGTCTGACCCGCATGCGATCGTCCCAACGACTCGGACGCGTCGAGTCGTTAGCACGCGCGCGGTCCTTGAATATGGGTGACATCGACATCTCCACCATCGATCCTGCTCCCGGATCAGGCCGCCGAAAGCCAAGGGGAGGTAGACCGATGGGTAGTGTCAGCGCTCCCTCATCAACTTCTTCTGGGCCTCGCTCACGATCACCAAGCACATATACGGACGAGACTTCTCGGGCACAGTCACAAGCTGATGATTCGCACTCCCGCTGGTCCGGAAACGGATATGCTTCAAGCTACCGGTCCAGTGCCGCCCGAACATTAACAGCTCAGCAACCACATCCCGGGAGCATAGCTCTCACACTGAGTGCTGCTGCCGCCGCCTCTACGGCTGCGTTGGCTCGAACTGCGCCTCTCCGGTACAGGATGCAGATAAATCGAGCAGTGGCGCTCACTGCCGTCGCTCTGTTCCTCCTCGTGATTGTCGTGATGCTCTTCCTCGGGAATAACCTCGAGCTCGGCAATCGACCCCAGGTCGAGCTCGCCTCGGCGATCTGGGTTTGGGTCTTGGAGAGCGGGTTGCACGCTGCCGTGCTTGGGTTGCTGATTGCTCGGGGCAGCGGCGCGGTCGAGGAGATTCCACTGGCATGGCCAGGCGGTGTGCCAGATCTCGAGCAAGGCTACTTGGCATCAAAAGAGGAGCGAGTATAGATCCGATGATCACACAAGACCTTTCCCAGTTTCCCTCCATTGTCCGGTTCGTTTCGATAGACGCATGTTTCCTAATGGGGGTTATTTTCACTGCTGGACAGCTTCAAATCCGGGTGCTTAATGCAAAGCACAAACTTTATAATCGTCTTTGGCCATAACGTGAATGAGGTTCGAAGACGACATCGGCACGGCCGTCGGCCAGGAAGAATCCAATCGAATGCTGTTGGATTCGCGACGGGAGTCTTCAACAAGTATGTTGTACAAATCGGTCACCATCGCATCGAAGTATTTGAGAGCGCTTTTTGGGTTCGAAGTGAGGAGATCGCAGGAAGGAAAGAGCGTCTTCGCCGCGTGACGAACCAGGAAAAGGGGTAGAAACTGCGCGCATAACGGCAGTCCGGTATCATGTGGAAGCTTGAAGGTCCTGCATTTGCCTGTGTCGCGATTCACTCCCAGCCCGTCTTCTCATCCTCATCGGTGCTGTTCACCTCATCAGCACGTCGGCTACCCTCCCTGCCCAAGGGCGGACGGGAAGGCTCCCGGTCGAACTCATCACGAGTAAAGGATCCGCGACGAGAGGAACGAGGTGGAGAAATCGAGCGAGGACGGGAGCTCCCTCCGCGATCGCGATCATCAAAGCGGTTACGGAGGTCGTCCTTGTCGTCTCGGTAGCGCCGATCACGGTCATCCCTGCGGTAGTCGCGGTCATCCCTGCGGTAGTCTCGGTCGCTGCGGTCGTCTCGTCGGTAGTCGCGGTCTCGAGGGTCATCACGGCGGTAGTCACGGTCGCGATCATCACCGCGGCGGTAGTCGTCGTATCGCCGTGGGGGAGAGCGCGCGCGTGGGGGCGGCCCACGTCCACCGTCGTAGCGCCAGGAAGATGAAGGAGCATTCTGCGGGACGATGGATACAGTTCAGAGCATTGTTCTTTGAGGATCTTCAGCGATCTTGGTACTCACCTTGGCGAACTGGATACCGATTGTGTAGTCGCCAAATCGCATGTTGTGCATTCGGCGATGAGCGTCCTGAACAGATGAGACACGAGTTGTGAGAGACCAGAACGGAAATTTCTCTGCTGGTGACGGGACAATACTCACCTCTGCGTCTCGGGGATCCTCGTACTCTATGAATGCATACCTGTTAGAGGGCGAATGTACCCCATGTAGGAAAATCGAGAGAAACCGGGGGAGAATCGAAAGTTAAGCATACCTTGTTTCCGGATCACACACAGATTCGCATCCTTTGGGACCGTCTCTTCGAGCCGAGGTCCTGCCTGTTAGAATTTGGTTGGACGAAGGCGAGAGCACTATCTCCAACTTCGAGATTGAAAGGGCGCCTGGCAGCAGGGTCCAGCTCGGAAGGCGAGCACGGGAGACTTCTCCAGGTTCGACAGGACGAGGGATTCCATCGCTACGTCCATCGAGCATCGTTCGTTCGCTCGATAGCTCACTCGTTCGTTCGCTCGTCGGAGGGAAGCATTGGCTTCGACCATACCGGATCGTTCGCAGTGCGCCACCGGCCCTTAGGAAGGCGACGAGTAGGCCATCCAGTCGCGATCGATTCGACAAGGTGCGGGCTCACTTGATAGAGGGTCTTGTATGGGTATATCGAGAGACTTACGGCTTCGAGTTCGGGTTTTTGATAGCAGGGATGTCGCAACGGAGCAGTGGTCCCATCCGTTCGAATTCGTAAGCGAGCTCCCTGAGCGGAGCAAAGACCAGTGAGCCTTTTGGTTTCTGGATGCTTCAAAAGAGACCACGAGTGCAGACACTCACTTTGCACGCATGTCCGGAGGGAAGCCGGCCACGTAAAGGGTCTGCATCAAGATGCGCAGCTCGTGAGCCAAACACGTAGAAGAAAGGGAAACGGGATCTACTCACAGTGCGCCCGCCACGAGGAGGTCCGTACGACATTTTGCTCGATTTTTCAGCTGGATTTTCAGGTGGGAGAGGAGTAGGAGATAGTTGCTGAAGGATGCTGAGCTCTGGGCTTTGCTGTGCTGGCTGGTTGCTGGCTGTTGGTGGTCAAGAGGAACGGCAAGTCAGTCGAGAAGCGAGAAGGAGTGCCAAAAATAGTTGATGACGCTGGGAAGCTTTCAGAAGCGCTTCTCGCAAAATCTAGGCGTTTTTTGCAAAAGAGCTTTTGCGTTGAGTTGAGCGCTGCCCTGGAAGCAGACAGGTAGCCCGCATATGTACATGCCCGCCTCGTCGCTCTGCTTCCAAAGTCGTTCGAGGATCAACACGCGCGCAGCTCTCAGACGCGTTCACGGACGCTACGGAAGCGCTCGACAGACTCTTCCGCGCCGGTGTTGTGGTATATCTCTGAAAAGGACGCGCCCGGTCGCTAACCCTTACGCGTCGAATCGTCCTTCCTGTCGCCCTTTGTCTGAGTGAGTTCTGAATCCCCGAAAATGCTGTCCAGTCGAAAGCCATGCTGAACCTCTTGCGCGTCTTTTTCTGTCAGGCTGGACTGATACTGTCGCGCGTCGAGCGGATAGGAGGTGCGCGTGTTCGTGCTGTGAAGTTGCAGGTGTTGATTGCGGCCGACGCGTGCCATTGTTGGGAAAAGTGTCTCATCGAAACATCGACCGAAACGCGTGCCGGAGTTTTCCTCTGCTGCGGCGACCCCCAGGTAACGACGAACCACCAGCCAGGAGCCGACTTCGACCATATCCTCGAGTCAAGACGCGCCCTTGCCCTCCGTCCCTATCACCAGGATACGCGCTCGGCATCAAAACGCGAGAAGCGACGCTCACGATGTCGGACACTAACGGTGCCGTCGCGGCCAAGCAAGAGGAGCCTTCTGACACGGGGACCTCGAATATCGAGATAATGATACCCTTCGGCAGCAACCCCTTTGGGACTCCTCCTGTGGAAGATGCTCTCTTAGCTCTCTTACCCCCTACCCCTCCTCCGATGGAGCAGGACGAGGAATCCCTGCCGCCGTCGCCGCGTCTTAAATCCTCCCCTCCTCAGACCGCAACATTCGCCAAGACTGGCCGTAATGGGCGTGCAAAAGGCCCCAAAGTCGAGCCACAGATCGTCTCACACTGGCCAATAGCGGAAAAGGAGGCTATGTCCACCTTCAAGCAGCTTTCTGGCAACACGTACCAGTCCAAGTCGATCGGGAGAAGTCGCGGAAAGGAGGAGGGGATCGTCTGCGAGTGCACATATCGTTATGGTGAGGATTTTCACTTCTCTTGACCATGCACCACGTCGCGACGCGCAGTCGCTCGACTCTCTGCTGGACTTTACGCGCTTGTTCAACTACGCTGCGAGAGGACTGACTCGCCTACGTGACTGCGCTGGAGCTCAATCGATTCCCGTGTTTCCCAGCTCATCGATCACAATATACTGACCACTGCATCATCTTCTTCTGCGCAGGCACCGATCACCCGACGGTTGCATGTGGCCACGATTCGGGCTGCATCAATCGCCTCACTCAAGTAGAATGCTTAGAGGAAGAGTGTCAAACGCGTGGCTACTGCCAAAATCAAAGGTAAGTACTAACTGAGCTCCGGGCATTCTGGATCTCTTCTCTGACAATCGCCCCTCTAACTTCTACTCCGACAGATTCCAAAAGAGCGAATACGCAGATATCGAGATCGTACTCACTCCAAACAAGGGGTATGGAGTCCGTACGCCTGTCGATATTGAGCGGTTAGTTATTGCCACCTTTACGATATCTGTACTGAGTGCTGTAGAGCTGACACTTTGGTCTCTACTTCTGTGACACTAGTGACACCTTCATCTACGAGTACATTGGGGAGGTCATAAACCATCAATTCTTCCTAAAGCGCATGCAGCAGTATAAGGATGAAGGCATTCGGCACTTCTACTTTATGATGCTCCAGCGCGAGGAGTACCTCGATGCCACCAAGAAGGGTGGCAAAGCACGGTTCCTCAACCACAGTTGCAACCCAAACTGCTATGTCGAGAAGTGGCAAGTTGGCAAACACATGCGGATGGGCATCTTCGCGCGGCGAGAAATTCGAGCTGGAGAGGAGCTCACCTTCAACTACAATGTTGATCGTTATGGGTGAGTGCAAACACGGGGCCAAGAACGTGGATCACTACGACGTTAACCTGCGACGCTCATCCACAATTTTCCCTCTTCACAGCAATGACGCTCAGGACTGCTTCTGTGGGGAGCCCAACTGCGTTGGCTCCATCGGTGGCAAGACTCAAACCGACATTGCTACGTTCGACGACATCTTCATCGAGGGTATGTTGGAGCTGATCTCGTTCCGTTTATGCAGATCAGCTACTGATGTCGATCCTCCATCCATTCATCTCTAATAGCTCTCGGCATCGAAGAGGAGGTGGATGCTCTCGATGCGAAGGGTCGCAAGGGAAAGAAAGCCAAACACCTTGACGAGGATTACAATGTGAGTCTTTCAAAGAAAAGTTCCCAGCCCAAATTCTGAGCAGCGCTGACTGCTCATCTCTCATTATGCAGCCTATAATGAGACCGATCAAGCTTGAGGAGGCAGGCACCGTCGTGTCGGCAATCAAGCAAGCCACTTCAAATCGGCGCGTGCTCGAGAAGCTGCTTAGCAGAGTTGTCATGACCGAAGATGTCAACGTTCACAAAGCCATGGTGCGGCTACACGGCTTCGTGCTATTATCCGGTGTCATGGACGAGTGGCGAGACGAAGCCGACGTTGTCTTGCAGGTGCTCCAATGCCTTGCTCGATTCCCGCTCATCAAGAGGAACAAGGTCATCGCAACAGGTGTTGACAAGCAAGTTCGTGATCTCATCCAGGAAGGATCCGAAGAACGTGTACGGACGGTCGCCGACGAACTGCTAAAGGGCTGGGACCAGCTGGAGATGGAGTACGTCATCGCGAAGCGTGAGCTCAAGGAGGGCGAGTCACACGACGACTCATTCATGAGGACACAGAAGCTTCTGGCACCGCTTGAAGAAGCACGAGCACCTGCCAATGTCAGCAACAGCTTGCGGGACATTGTCGCTTCCAAGTACTATGTGCCGATGGGCAAAGTTGCGCCGCGACCCCGAGTTTTCCAGGACGACTTCCGACGAGGACCACCAGAGTCCCCTAAACCTGCCGCTCCTCTCACACCGGCTGGTCCTAGTATTGAGGACATCATTCGAGAGGCGACAATAAAGGCTGAAAGGGAACGGCAAGCTGTTGCCGATGCCGAAAAGCAGGCCGAGGAGAAGCGGAAGAAAGAAGAGATGGAGGCCAGAGAACGCCGGAAGCGCAAAACCTTGTCGAAGAGCTCGAGTGCCGGGAGTTCAAGTAGTAAGCGACACCGACCGGAGGGCTCATCTTCATCTCGGTCCGACAAGAAGCGACGGTCAGGAGAGGAGTCTTCGTCATCTGGCAGCGGTCCGAACGCTCAGCTGGAGAAGAAGCTCGAGTCATTGGTTGGCGAATTGGTGGTGAACACCATGTCAAAAAGCAAAGATCGTCTGGACCGAGATGTGTTTAAGAAGCACGCAAAGGAGGTAAGTCTAATGTGCTTGGAATACGGCTTCTCTGGAGGATTGCTGATTGTCCTGATCTTCGCTCGCATCACAGTTGACGAAAACGATCTGCGAAAAAGAGAAGAAAAACACGAAGAGCTGGCCTCCACCCGATGGCAAGCTCGAAGCCCTTGAGAAGCGCAAGCGGGAGAAGATGAAGGAGTTCGCAAACGAGTACATCAAAAAGCTTATCGCTCGCAAGGGCAAAGAGGATGCACCGCCATCGTCACAATCGACTTCGGGCAATGGATGCAGGACAGCAGAGTTGCCAGTAATACCGTTGGGTCTATCGACTCCAGGACCAAGCTCGTCGATAACATCCACGCCGAGTGTAAATGCGGGATCGTCTTCTCTTACGGCGATAAATGCCATACTGTCTGGTTCGAGCGCGACACCGGCCACGCCGATTGAGGCTGATGGAGACGTCGAGATGAAGCCATTGCGGTCGCCTTCAGGTTCGGGTTCGGCTTCAGGTTCGCGCTCACCCTCACGTTCCCGAAGTGCCTCTCCAGCACGATCGGATGGTCCGGCTAGCTCGGAAGCCGCGAATGGGGAAGCTGTCAAGGATGTCGATCCGTCTTCTGGATGATACGATGATGATGCACGACTCATTAGCGCTCCGTTCTCTCGTGTCAATGTGGTTGCGATTCTTTCTACCCCCCTTTCGTTCCGCAGCGCCTTTTCTTATCTTTTGCAAATGCACTTTCGCCACTTCTTCCACGACGGAGGGACTGCAGATATGTACAAATCTACATGATGTGGCTGAGAGGGACAAGGGCAACGGCGTGTTCAAGAAGGCGCTTACAGGCGCATCTCGATTGCACTGGCCACCAGGGCCACAAAAGTCTCGAAATAGGAGCAGAGCGTACGGTCGTCGGTCGATGCTAGGCCCGCGCTGTCAGATGTCAAGGCAGACTTTGGGTCCTCCGCTGAAGCCGCTGTTGTAGAGACCACGCCGTCGTGAGAAATGCTTCCTGCGGCTGAGCGGTGAAGCGATCCCATCGAAGACGACGATGTGCGGGCCAGAGCCGATCTTGCCTCCCTGCGGGCTACCTGAGGCAGGAGCAATGTTTCGAGCCAAGCTGCTGTCTCGCACGGGTGGAGGTAGAGCACCGGTTCGCCCGTGATAGGGTGCTCGGTACTGGAGATGGGGGCAAAGGTGGCGGGCAGGTCGGCTGGTTGTGGTTCTTGCTGTTCATCCGGTCGGGAGGGTTCAATTGAGGAATCGCGTCGTTGGCCCGCTCGTTCGGTGAGAGGATCGAGCTCGCGCTGGACGATAGAGGAGCGAATAACTTGCTCAAGCGTGAGAGGAGAACCATCTGCGGAGGGGGAAAGGCAGAAGACTTGAGCTTTGATTCTGTCTGGGGCACAAGCTTGAACAAATGCGCATACCGGAGCGAGAGACGGAGAAATAAAAGACGGGCACTCTCCATGTGGTCGAATAACAGATACTTTGCGACATCGTAACCAAGATGGGTGCATGTTCAGGCGGCTCAGAGCCATCTACGGAGAGTGAGCTCATGTCTGGGACCGGCCCGGCGCGAGGGAGCGATGAAGAGGCGGAGGCAAGATCTTCGGCTTCGGAGAGCCAGTCTTCGTCGAGGGCCTCATTTGGTGGCGGGCTGGGAGCATCCAGTTGGATTTGGACGGGCAGCGAGCGGCGCAAGTAGCTGAAATGCGGACCGAAGTTGGACTGGAGAGAGTTCGAAGCATTGTCAGTCCTTGCTGATCTCTGTGGTGATGGGGACACTGTGACGGAATCAAATGCTCACCTTAGACTCGTCCAAGCTCCAGCCTCGCGAGTAGAGATGAGCCCCTAGGACCGGCTCTCCCTCGACTTCTGAGGGAGTGGGAGAGTGAGAATGGGAAAGGGAGCTCGGACGGGAGCGACTGTAGGCTGTGAGGAAGGCGCGACAGGCAGTGAGGAAGTCTTCGTAGGAGATCTGAGCTACACCGGGCATCTGGGCTGGAGGATCACAGGGATTTCGATTTGGGGGCCTACACGTTAATGGATACAAGGGAGACAACGGAGGCAGCCAGAAGAGATCGAAGGAAAGGAGGTCCGTGTCGTGGTGAGGTCGAAGGGATGAGGGCTTGGCGATCAAGGAGCGAGTCAGTCAGTGGAAGGACAACAACAGAGGGAAGCGAAAACGCGGCACTTCGGCACTTTCCAATCCAAAAAGCGAGCGTTTCGGGCCGGAGCACATGACGGCGATGGCTACCGTGTACATACCGACGAGCTTCTCCGTCCTCGAACGCGTCGCGGTTTTCGAGAGTCGACATGATGACGGCGACTACATAGCGACTCAAGCTCAGAGATCAGCATTCATTCCACGCGCAAGATGCCACGCCGGGCGGAGTTCGCGCCTTCCGCGCCCATGGGGACGCGGTCGCGTATGCAATCGCTCCGGCCACAGGCGGGTCCATCTTATGGCGGCATCGGTGTAGCACCTCGAGCCCCGTCCAACCCCGTGCGGGCTCCATCACTCGCAGAATCGAGCATGAGCACCATCGCGACGATGGAGCGGCTCGGCGACAACAGCGCGAGAAAGCGCAGACGGATATTTTCCGGGGAGCGACGACCCGTTGCGTCTTCTCTTGCATCTGCGTCTGGTCCTCCGCGGTCCAGCTCGGGCCTACGCGACGCGTCCAATCGACACCCGCAGCGACTTCGCCCTTCCCTCGAGTTTGGCGCCAACGGAGAGCTCAATGCGCAGGCCGTCATCGATCGGTGCAGTATACTGGCGATTCAGAGCAAGAGCGTGCTCGACTTCTACGGCAGATTCCAGTACGACGGCTGGTCTGACGAGACCATTCCGCGCATGAATGCAACCTGGGAACCCTTCAACAGTGAGTATTGTTGCGACCTCGACGACAGTCTGATGCCTTCGTCTTAAGTCGGACTCCGTTCTCTTCTGATCCCCAGGCTATAGGGTGCATCAACTCTTGGTGAACAAGGACTATGCCCACCATTTCGTCAACGTGGCTGAAGTCATTGGCCAGCTTGAGGTGGAACCTGAACAAGTGCTGGCGGAGTTCGAGGACACCATGCGCCTGGTCAACTTCGCTACGTTCATTCACTACGTGTTCCAAATTCCAACAAATGTCGACGCTTTCGGTGAGCTCGAAGATGGTCGAGTCACGCAAGACATAGCCCTCACAGCGCCCATTCGCGCTTTGACCGAACTGAACGATGCCAGGCGCGTCTTCTTCAAGTGGATCCTACCCAATTCATGGTCTATCAGCGATGAGATTCTCTGCATGTTTCTCGATCTCAGCACTCACATCCATATCCAGCGGGTGCGGTTATATGTCGACTCCGTCGACATGGGCCAGATGACGGCGGAGGAACTCGAAGTAAGGGTCAACGACAGTATCAACGAATTGACCAGCGAAGAAGTCCTCTTGAACTCTCTCAGCCAAACCGCCAAGGAGCGCAAGCTCTCCGCTCAAGTACTGGATCGACTCGTCATCCGATACCAGCGCTTCGCCCAGGTTCGAAGCGAAGATGTTAGTAGTCTATTTGAGGGTCTGTTGGAATCTCTTGGAATTGCATACTGATCTTCCGTCCTTTCTTACCTCGTCAGCTCGTTGAATTCTTGCACGATTGGCTCAGCATGCTGAAGACGTGGCCACTTCAACGTCTCACCGATGATCTCCTCCAGCTAGTGGAGAAAGCGGTGAAGAATCCATCCGTGCCACTGCAAAGCTTCTCTCTCGAGGTAATGCGAGACACCCTCGCATTGAGCTTCTTCGTGGATCAGGAGCGCAAGCCCAGTGGGCCATTACCAGATCAGTCAAAGTTCAATGAAGCTGGCCCTTCGAACGGGGAAGGGACAGTCATTATTCGAGAGGCACCAGCAGAGTCTACGCCCCGTCCGCGAAACAAGCTTCTCTATCCACGGAATTATGATCCCGACAATGCGCCCGCCACACAAGAATTGTACGTGTCTTCCTATTGTGCTTGAGTTTGTAGTCTCTTTACTCATTCTCCCCCCTCTCCTCTTCTCTTCAGCTCGGAGGATATTCGGGCTGTTCTACAGGACGAGGATGCGGATTCGATGTTGGACTTGGAAGGAGACGCGCTGTTGGACGATGAAACTGCCAGACACATCGCTATTACCAAGGCCATGATGGACTCGCAGGACGTCGTTGCCGACGGGGACAAGGTTGCCGAGCCCGCTTTGTCGAGACAGAAGCCGCCCCAAGGTCGGATTCGGAAGTCTGCAGGTACAATCTTCCCTTCTCTGGACCTAGCTGGAGACAGCGACGGCAAGTCTCCAACCACGTTCTTGCAGAAGAAGGGCAAAGGCAAGGCGCGCGAGCTGTTGAGCTCGGAGGACGAGAATGATAATGACGATATTTCGTTGCACGAGGAGGACGAGGAGGACCCTCATGAACGATCACAAGCTATGGCAGCCAGCAAAGCTGGGAGGGGACGAGCTTCCATTGGTGCAGAGGCTGCGAGAGGTGAAGCTGGCAACCGGGCGATGTCTAGCCATACGCGCGACGCGATTGGCAGGCACCAGATCACCTTCGGAAAGGACAACAAGTTGACGAGGTGAGTGACTCGGAACATCTGTTACGTTTACAATGCGGCTTTAGTATTGACTCTGTCTTTGTTCTTTTTCTCTGATAGAGCTACGGCTGCCAAGAAGAGCATCTTTGACGGCGAGAGCAAAGGGGAGCGTATCACGTTTGAGGAAGAGGATGATCCTTTCCTCACGGAACAAATCAGTCGCGAAAGAGAAGGGAAGGAGACCAAGACTGTTGCTCTAACCTCCAAAAGAACAACCCGGAGCGCGGCTGCGTCGAGGTTCACTCCAGACGCCGATGCCGAATCCATGCAGAATGGCCACGGAAACGACAATATCGACTCCATGCCGATTGGCGACGGAAAAGGCAAGGACAAAGGAAAACAGCGCGCGGTTGAAGACTCCCCTCGGCAATCACCGCAGGAGGCAGAGCCATTCGTTCCCGCGGTTATGGATGGGGCGAATGACATGGACTTCGGCCCTGGTTATTGGGATGACGACGACGGTCCGGACACAGATACAATCATACGTGGCTTGAACGAGGACGAGGCCGATGACGCCCGAGCGGGTATGTCGATGACCAACACTCAAGATACGCCAAAAGACAAGCCAGAAGATGCAACAGACAAGCCAGGAAACACTTCAGACAAGTCAGACGGTCTGCCAGGGGATAGATCGGAGGAAAATCCGGACATCGGCCAAGAAAAGACTTCGGTAGTCGAGGACTCGGAGGAAGCGGAAGGTTCTGACGCATCGGTGCTGAAGTCGGTACTTTCGAAGTCGACTGGTAGCGCCGGGAAGAGAAAATTTCCTCCGGCACGTCCGAAAGCCATGAAAGACAAGCCTCGGCCTCAGGCCAGTGTCCGGAGCGCTAGACAGTCAAAGCCGACGAAAGGAGGTCGTTCGTCAGTGCTGGCCAAGGCGGGCCGGAAGCGTCCGAGAGAGGGCGACGAGCTTGTTTCGGATGACGAAACCGACGCGGAGGCATCAGAAGCTGAAGGCGACGCAAAGCGATCGGACGATGGCGCCACAACGAAGGGATCAGACGACGACAAAGAAGACGATATTGACGGAGAAGACAAAGAAGAAGACGAACTTGAATCAGACTCGGACTACGCTAACGTCAAAAAAGCGCAGAAGAAGAAGAAGAAAAGGCGCAAAAGCGCGGTCAAGGACGAGGAAGGTTCAAGTTACGGGGACAAGAAGTACTCTTACGGGGTCAACGGGCGACGCTTCTGGACGCCCGAGGAAACCAAATGTTTGATGGATGCCTTAAACAAATATGCCCATCTCGCCACGATCGAGACACCAGCCAGTGAACCATTTTACATATGGCAATACATTCTGGAACGACATGGACCTCGTGGTACCAAGTCAAGGGTGCTAGCACGACGGAACAACATGCAGCTGAAGGACAAGGCACGGGTGGAGCTCGAGCGCATGCGCAGGAATGACCAGGCGGTGAGTAGCTTCTTTGGTCCGACTTGGCATGAAATATAACGCATCTGGAACTGATCCCATATCACTTGCTTATTCCACAAATAGATGCCTTACTGGAAGCGGCTCATGTTCCCAAGTCTCTTCAAAAAGATGAAGAATCCGGGAAAAGTTAAGAAGATGCCCGCGAATATCGAACTTTCCGATGAAGAGAATGGAGCACAAGGCGAAGACATCGTTGCGGAGGAGGAGGAGGAGGGAGAGGAGGAAGAAGATGAGATCGACGGCGAGTCACCTCCGCCAGCCCAGCCGTCGCCGCCTAAAAAGAAGAACATGGCCAAAGGCGGACCGCTCTCGAAACGCAAGAACAAAGGTTTACCTGACGTCAACGGCAAGGACAAAGAAGAAAACCCCTTTGCTCCGCGACGCACAACGCGTGGTGCGGCATCGAAGGCTTCTGCTCGCGAGGAGGCCTCGGACAGTGAACGAGACGACGACTCACCTGATGGAGTCGGATCGAAGGTCGGTTCCAGCGTCGCCCGGGGCAAGGCAGCGCGGGAAGAAGCTGCTGAGCAGTCAAAGGCAACCAGGAGCACGAGATCGCACAAAAGAGGCGTCAATGAAGCTCTCAACGGCGACAACGCGGATGCGGACGACCAGGATAGCGAGAAGGCTGACAGTCCCCATGAGGAAGATGGCGACAATGACACTCAGGGAAAGCGACCGATAAGGACTAGGAGCAAGGCAAAGAAGTGACCTTGTTCTTTTGCACTCCTTGTCCACATTTTACTCCAACTGGCTTCGTCTCGGCTCGGGCCTGTCTGGACGGTCTCCAGTATCTTTGGTTTGCGACTCCTTGCAATTCGATCTGCTTCAAAACATTTGTGACCCTAGAGATAGAAAAGCTATTCGTAAACAAGAGGTGTTCGAAGTTCTCAAAACGCCCTCAGACGTTCTAAAAGAGTATGTCACACTTTGTTGCGCAGCGTCTCCACGGGAGGGGAAAGACGTTTCGCCCAAGTGCGAGGCACGGAAGGAAGGACACAACCACTTGGGCAATTGAGACTGAGCTTGATGGTATGCTTTTAGCCCATGAACGACACCCGATGTTCCGCCCACTGCTTCTTGGCAACCTGTGCAAGCGAAAGCAACCCATCCACATCCTCATTCTCCTCCTCGACGCTGAGCCCCTCGCCGGGCTTCTTAGTAAGAGGCTGGCCAAATATGCCCTCGTCCCGCTCGCATACCTTGCCCTCTTCCGGCAACCTGTCGTCGAGGAAGTAATCTTGCAAAGTTTTGATGGAACACTGAGAGACGCCCGCCAAGGAGGAGTGGCAGGGCTGATTGACGATCAAGAGGCTAGATGAATCTCCCATGAGCTATGAGTATATCGAAGAGCAGGTTTGAGTCAGTTTGAAGAGGCAGATGGAAGCATCACTAGGACAAACTCACCTCGTGAATCTCTTCGCCGGACGAAAGCGGCGTGATGGGATCTGCTGTATTGGAAATGATCAACATGGGAGTGTTGAGCGTGCTATTCCATGGTCCAGTGAAGCGATCAGGAGTCCGCCCAGAAGCAGGATGCCACTCGCAGCCACCGTCAGGCTCCATCGAAAGAGCACTGTGAAGGGTCAATACGATGATACTCATGACAGTCCTTCAAGTCGTAGGCACATACCTAGCCGCAAAGTGTGGCGTATAAGTCTTGGAGTTGTGCAACGTCAAGTTCAGGAGCAACTCAGGGGAAGGCTTTGGCCAATTCCCGGCCTTCGGGTCCTCGTACGGTGGAGCATCACCACAGCTAATAGCCGCGCGCGAGAGTTCGTTCTGGTCCTTCTCGTGAAGGTCGGTCGAGAAGGTTTGGATCGCGAGGTAATATAGCTGAGTTCCGTTGCCAGCCATGGCCTCGACGAGGGAAGGGGCCACGGCTAGGAAGAGCGAAGGCACATTCGTTGTTTGGTAGAGCGTTGCTGTTTGGACAAGTACGGGAATATCGTTGGTCAGTCTTCAAATCGGACTATCGGAGATGACTCGAGCTGAAGAGAAGCCAGGTACTCACCACGAGCCATTGCAGACGTCAGTATTCAAGGCTGAGGGCCATACGGAACGGCAAGAGGCTGCTGATACAACTTGTCGAAGAATTCCATGAGCCGATCAGTGATCTTCTGCGGATCCTCGCCCTTCTCTTTTGCCACAGCGCAAACTTCAGGTCCGACCTGCGATTCGAGAACGTATGGATCAGTGAATAAGTATCTTAAGCCCAAGCTCCCAAGAGAGAACCAAAAACTAAAACTCTACCTCTGAGCACTCCTTGATCACCCAGCTGTAGGCCTTCTCCGTGTCGATCATCCACCCGGAAGAAAGCCTTCTCTCAGCCGGAATAGAACTCCAGCCAGGTGCGCTTGTGACACCATCGATGACAACGTGGCCGATGGAAGAAGCAGGGAGCATATTGACCAGATATGCGCCAAGAACTGTGCCATAACTCTGAAGACGAGCAATTTTGGCGTGAGAATTTGTGAAGCACTACTGCAACGCGCATTCAGGGAATGTTCTAAACTCACGTATCCGATGAAGTTACTGCATTGTATGTTGAGGAGAAGCACGCATGTGTAAGCACCGTGGTGAAAGGTTGATGCATGGAGCTATCTCAACTCACATAGGATGGCCCTCCCCGAGTCCACCCTCAAAGTTCAGGTATGAAATATCCTGTTGAGTGTGAGAGAGTGAGAGCGATCCGAGGGCATATTTCCGCTATGTGAGTGTCATATACTCACCCTAACGACCGTAGCAGTGCCCATATATCGCAGCTCATCCCCCATTGTCCTGTTGCAGATCTCCATCTCCGCCTGCTTGAGCGCCTGCGCCTCCGTCCACTGCCGCAAGAGAATCTGCCGACCTTCCTCTGAGAAGGTATTAGGAGCGACATCGAAGGCGCGTTCGAGGGCAGTACCTGCTTTGAAGAGCTGGAATGCGCGAGTAGAGCCGAAGCAGTCGACGATGGGGCGGGTGGCGCCTATGCCGCGCGGGTCAAATCCGACAATATGATATCGTCCCTTGAAGATAATGCTGAGAGTCTGCGCCATACTGTAGGAAAACTCGATTCCGGATGCTCCTGGTCCTCCTGGGTTGAGATAGATAGCTCCTCGAAAGTCTTCACCCCGAGCAGTAGCGGAGTACTTGCTGACCGCTACGTAGGCATGTCCCTTGGACTTGTCGAAGTAGTCCTTGGGCACGCGAACATAGGAGCACTGGAAGGCTTGGTGCTCGTGTCCGGGACATTGCTTCCATGGAGCGAGAGGGGCCGCGGCGGCGTGAGAGACGGGCGGGTAGCTCGCACTTGCTGGGTGTGGGAAAGTGGTGAAACCCGCTGTACCTAGCCCTGAGCTTCTTGGTAGCTGCAGCAAGTACGCGATTATCAAGACGAGGGCGAGAGAGCGACGCATCACACTCAGTCAGCTGGTTGGAACTCGTACGTCAACCGGCTCGTATGTCGACCTTGGCTTGCACTCGAGCTCGTCGTCACTCAGCAGAAATACGACCTCGCAGTCGAGCTCTCGTACACTCCATCAGAACATGCTCAACGTTTCTTTTCATTTCCGGCGCATCTACATAGCATCTTCTCATATCGGAAATCTGGGCTTGTACTGTTGAGCGCACGAGTGTTAGGGTCTGTTCTGCTCATCGCTCATCTCCCTCTTTCCCTTTCCTTCTCGATCGCAGATTACAGCTTCCTTTCCATACACTCGGAACTCCCTACCGCAACACTCTCTTCTCTCATACCTACCCGTGTCTTTGCCGCTCCCATGGCTCGTCACTCTTACAGAATCGCCGCCCGACTTCGCAAGGAATCGTTGCGGTCACCTCGACAGGCCAAAGTCAGCTCGAAATCGTCAAAGGCAGGCCGAGACAATACAAAGGAGAACTCAGAACAGTCGGATAATCATAGCTTGGCGAGAAAGAAGAGTCACCTAGGCCCATCTTCGAGCTCTGCGGTAGAGACTTCCGCTGGCAGGCAGGCCCAGACGGTCTGGACACCTGAGGAGACGAAGTGCTTGTTGGACGCCTTGCATCGCTATGCACACCTCCGGGCGAAGGGAAAGGTGGGCAGGTACATCTATTCTTACATTCTTGCTCGACATGGTTCGAACGGCACCAAGACACAGACGCTTCGAGGCAAGACGCCGGCGCAGCTAAGTTCGAAGGCTCGTGTTGAGCTTCAATGACGATACCGGGAGAAGATCGCGGTGAGTCTATTGATCACAATCCGATGCCTTCATATTTACACTATTGCTCAAGAAAGTGCTGGTTCTTCTCCTCCTTCATGGTAGATGCCATATTGGCAGCCCATTTTGTTCTCCAAGTTCTCCCGCAGGTACATTTGGAGGTCAGGGAAGGAGATCAATTTCAGCGTCGAGGAGATGTCAGCCGACCTCGACGAGTCTTCCGTGGATGAAGACCACAGCAATAACGATGACAACTCGGCGCACGAAGAGGAAGGATCGTCGGGCTGTGGTATGATTGCTCCTGGACCAACGCATTCCGGCGAGAATGCGGTCCGCGAACGCCCGAAAGAGGACAACGACAAGGACAGTGACGGAGAGATTGAGGAGTATGACGAGGACTTCGACACATCAGGCTCGCCTTCTCTCGCGAAGGTTCTTCACGTTCTCAATCAGGCCGGTTTCTTTTCTTAAGTCCTCAGTCCTCACCTAGCCTTTTTTCCTCGCCGTCGGCTAGCTTCTGTTACTAATTTTCAACGTTCGCAAATTCTATTGAGCGTCTTCACTCTTCACTGTTGCGTTGCTGTACTTCTGTGCCTCTCTCTTGGCTCGCACAAAGCTGGGAAGGAAGTGATCTCCAATTTTCGTGTTGGCGGTCTTGTCGAGCCGACAGCCCGCCAGTTCTGTCTGTGGGAAAAATATATTTCCCTTCTTTTGATATCAATTATCAAATATCAAACAATAAACCTTTTGAGTAATAGTTCTCGCTCAGGAGGCTCCGGACAGAGAAGGATCTGAGTAGACCTGATAGAGCATGAGAAACGTAGGCATCCTCGAGCTCACGGCCTCTCATTTCCGATGTCGTGCAACACAGCCTCGCAGAAGTTTCGGCGTCTATCGATCTCTACTGGTATATATACTTGGTGAGTAGTGAGTAGTGAGTGGTGAGTTCGATCATCGATTACGCTTTCTACGTCATTGGCTCTCTTTCATCTTTCAAGCTCTTCATCCTTCCCCTCCTTGGCCGTCACCGCAGCACCAACCTCGCTCCCACTCTAAGCAGCTGTCCGATATTGCCCCTGCTTACTGCTATGGCTCGCCAAACCAAACATCTCGCTGCCCGTCTCCAAGCTTCTTCGCTGCGACGATCATCTAGGCGAACAAAACTGTATCGACATCAAAGGACACGTCAAGCGCAATCCGAGCCAGTACGGCCGCATCGTCTCAGGAGCAAGATACGAAACTCGCGGGAGGTCGACGTTCGAGCCTGTCATCAACCTCTGAGGCGAACAGGACTGTTGGGGTACAAGCTCGAATTCCGTGGACGGAGACCGAGACGAAGTGCCTTATGGACGCTCTGAACCAGTATGCGCATCTTCGAGCGAAGGGTCAGCGCATCAAGAGCGTGTTCCGTTCCATCTTGCTTCGACATGGCCCGGCCGGAAGCGAAACACAAGCACTTCGAGGAAGGGACATCATACAGATGAGGTCCAAGGCTCGGGCTGAACATGAGCGACGCTACAAGAAAAACGTGGTGGTAAGTTGCTATCGGATATTTGGGTCCGCATGTTCACTTTCCTGTTCGCTCAGCAAGCCCTTTTCTACTCCTTCCTACTCTGGCAGATGCCTTACTGGCAGCCCATCCTTTTCCCCAAATTCCTTCACACTTTGGGATGTGAAATAGCTTTGGACTCCGAGAAGATGCCCTCTGAGCTCGACCAGTCTTCTGCAGACAACGGCGCACATCGAGCGGAGCAGGACACGGACGCGTCGACGAGTGGCCAGCCAATTCCCCTCCCCAACGACATACCGAGCGAGTTCCTGCCGGACGCTGAATCAGAAGAGATGAGTCTCGAACGACGAGCCACTCAGTCACGAACTACAGCCGGCGATCACACTGCAGAAGGGTCGGTCTCACCAACACAGGCGCTCAGAAGCACATTGCTGAACACTCCCGGAATGGACGCCGTGGTGGATCGATTGGAGGAGAAACTCTTGACCATTGTCATGAACGGACAAAAAGACTACTGGGCCACGCTCGCCCATTCTTAAGGCGATAGAGACTGCAAACCAACTCGTCTCTCTGCTCTATTTCGGGACTTCCTTCTGCTCCGCTTTCTCATCAGTACCATCTACAAGCCATCGACTGATCGCTCATCTCTGCTCCTTGAACTCCGTTTTTTGCGACGCTTTCTGACCTTTCCGCTCACTCCTCTGTTGTACATCTATCCGCAACCCAATCATCAGAACGTTCATACACCACACACACATTGCTTCGTCCAGCGAATTGCACTTCATCGAAAAATCGATGATTCTGTCGATTCGACCGCGCTCCGAACAACGCGTTCCACCACAGTCGTTCATATCGTTCCCAAGAACAAGGTCGCACACGGCGCAATGCGCGAGAAATGCCGTTGAAGACTCCATATACGCCGAGGTGACGAAATAAAGCCTTGTATGTCTGGCTGAGTTCGCACGTTCACATGCTCCTGACTGACAAGAACGAAGTGAACCTGTTCTCATCTCTCAATGCCACATTGCCACATCTTCTCATCTCGGCATCCTGATTTCTGCGTGATGGTTGTGTTCCTCACGGTGTCCAAACCCCTCTTGCTCTATATATACTCGTACATGCCTGCTGACTCCTTCTCTTTCCAGCTCTTACACATCGCCTTCCTAACTCCTTCCGAAACTTCCCCCCTCTCCCTCTCTCTCCCTCCCTCTCCCTCCCTCTCCTCACTTATTCCAGTTCAAATTCTGCTTTCATCCTGATCCGTGTCTCCGAGGGCGTAAAAGGGCTTTACACTCTGACATGTGACGTTTTGAAGAGGTCGGCATCGCGGTGGTAGATCTGCACGGTGATTGAAGGTGGGGGAAAAGGGAGGCAATGGCAGAAAGAAGGAAAGGTGTGATTCGAGGAAGAGAAAGGTGAGGCGGTGAGGGTGCAATTGCCGTCCATCGAAACGTCAAAATGAACGTGTTGACTAGACCGCTGTCCGGCAGAAACGTTCCACCATGGGCGTTCATCGTTCATCTCGGCACCACCAAAACGTCGCAGACGCCAAAACGAGTGACACACGCCGTCCAGAGACCGAAAATCACGCTCTACGAGGTGACGGAATAAGCCCAGGAAGCTTATACAGGCTGAGTTAGCATGCTCCTGCTGGAAAAGAAGGACGTTAGCCAGTTCACACCTTTCAATCGGCTTCTCATCTCGGCGTTCTGCGTGATGGTCGCGGTCCTCACGGTGTCCATACCTCTCTTACTACATATATATACGCCTGCTGAGTGCTGACTCCTCCTCTACCAGCTCCTTCAAGCCCCCCTTCTCTGACTCCTTTCGAAACCGCCTATTCTCTCCTCACTGCAGGCCTGAATCCATATCCTGTCGCCTCGCCTCCGATTTTTAGCATGGCCCGGACATCCGCACGTATCGCCTCAAAAGCTCAAGCAGCTTCATTGCGTAGTCCGAGAAAGTGTAATGCTCGAACGGCAAGCCCCGAAGCGGTACTGCCGACCTCGACGCCGTCACAGAAAAGCTCGGTAGGGAAGGGCTTTACTGGTACGCAACGGAAACTCAAAGCACTCTGGACGGATCAGGAAACGAAGTGCCTGCTGCAAGCCCTGCGCCTATGTGGGTACGTTGTCGCAAAAGGCCAGACGATAAATCCTTGGAAACACGTTCTGCTTCTGCATGGTCCGGCCGGTAGCGAAACACAAACACTGCGAAGCAGAGATGAGAGGCAGCTGCACGACAAGGCCCGCGATGTGCTTGTGAAACGCGGGAAGATGAAGAAGGTGGTGAGTTTTTGTGTGATAGGCATCCGCATGGTACCCTGGGATGCTCAAAGTAATCTTTCCTTGACTCGCTTCTGTGGTAGATGCCATTCTGGCAGCCATTTTTCATGCCGAACTTTGCTCAGCGGGTGTCTTGGTGGCCCCAAAACAAAGAACTCCCTGTCGAGAAAATGCCAGCTGAGTCCGAACACTATTCCGGGGACGAGAACGATGTGTCGAATCGGCAGACGTTTAGCCAGCAAATGCCCGTCCGCAATGCTACGGGCCAAATTGCGAAGCACGGGAACAACGCTCGTCAAGGATCATCCTCGAGAAGCTCTGCTTCGAAGAACTCTGCTGGCAACGTGATTGGACGACCCTGGACACAGGAGGAGATTCGGTGTTTGCTCGAGAACCTGGACCAGCTTCCATCCCTCCTGGAGCAAGGAAAGATAGAGAGAAGCTCGCAGATTTTCAAGTACATTCTGGATCGACATGGGCTAACGGGCACCAAAACGCAGACGATTAGACGAAACACAGTTGATCAGCTGAAATGCAAAGCCCATGCCGAGCTTCAGCGGTTTTATCGCAACAATCTGAAGGTGAGATGATGTTTGGACATCCAATGTTTGTGTACTCCTTCGCACTGACCCACACACTCTTTCTATTTTCTTTCTGTTCTTTTACTTCCGTCATAGCTCCCTGGCTGGCACTCCCAACTGTATCCTGGCTTCCCCTACACGTATACAACAGCGCCAAGGCAGAATGTTGAGGATGTGTCAGCTGAAGACGAAGACGTTTCCACGGACGAGGACGGTTTCGGCACCGACGACGATTCGGAGAAGGACGAAGACGAGCAGTCCGGTCCGAGTTCCCAAGGACCAGTAGTTCGGCCTCGACGAAACACACTTCCTCGTCACCCTGTCGCAAATCCGCAGCTTCAAGCACATCAGCAGGCGTTGGGAGGTCTGGAGACCTTATCAGTGGAGGCATTGGAGCGGATGAGCTACCTCTCTGGGGAGTTGGCCCGACTTATGCGAAGGGATCCTGGTCGACGGTGAACGCCCAGTTCCCCTCCAAGTAATCCTCATCGACCGGCACCAGTGCTCCTACCTCTCGAATGGCCTCATCTCCTCCTCCCCGCTCTTCAACAGACCCTTCTCAAAACGAATTCGACAGGCCAACCTCGTGAACGGTATCAGCAACATCACGCCAAGTTCCAACGATCAACTCGTCAAACATCGACTGACTCTTCAATCTCACGGTCTCACAGGGGCCCCCACCAGAACGTTCTGCGTACATACGATCTTCTCTGCTCTTCTATGCGGCCTCACACTCCACTAAGACGTGGACAGAAGCAGCATTCTGCATCTGCTCGGCACTCCACAAACTTCAGGATGCCTTCTTCCAAAAGACTCGCTCGCACATGATTTCGACCCTCGTTCCATTCGACTCTGCTCTTCGCCACTCTCCATCGAGGAGACCCTTGTGAATCTGTGACCTCCTTTCTGACTCCCTCCCTTCGACAACGTTCTCGCGACGCGATTCTGATCCGTCGCCTTCTTCGCCTTCGTCCTATTCGCTTCCGTTCCATTCGCCTCCGTTCTATTCGCCTTCGTCAATCTCCAAACTTCGATCGAGGGACGACCAAGTCATGGACCTGATGGCGATGAAGATTCTCTTTCTCTTTCTCTTTCTCTTTCTCTTTCTCTTTCTCTTTGTGGCTCCTCTCACACCTGTTCCAACGCTGTACATCGATGTATTCATGTATCCATGTTCCAGGCCCCAATGCACCAAAATATTCTATAGACATCCACACATACGCTCACCGCTTTGCAAACAGAAGGATGAGAAAGCGCTATAAGTTGGTGCATTACAAAATAGAACTCGAAACTGGTGAGCGGAATGGAGTCCCCCCCTCCTACGTCTTGACCTTCTTCACCCTTTTTTCCTCCTTGCCAACAGCGCCATTGGCCTTCTTCACCTTCTTTCCCGCGGTACCTTCCTTCGTTACCGCATCCACCTTCTCCCCTCCTTCCTCCTCGTCCACACGCGATCGCTTCTTCTTCAACGCCGGCTGTTGTGCTGCTTCCTTCACCACCTCATCCTTCCCGCCCTTCTTCCCGCCCGACCCACTGGTAGATGACGAACGAAGAGAAGCAACAAGTTGCTGCACCTGCGTCATCAAAGCCTTATGCGACCCCAACGTCTTCGACTCCCCCAACCGTCCCAGCATCTCCGTCCAGCCAGCCACGTTGCAGGCTTCCTCCGTGTTGGCTGACGAGAACTTGGGCGTCTTGGCTAGCCGAGCGGCCTGTTGGGCGAATTTGACGAGTTCGCGGAGAGTCTTGATGCGGGGAATGGACGAGGAGGAGGCCGCTTTGTCTGATGTGGGTGGCGCGTCGGTGGAAGATGTGCATGCTTCGCGTAAGATGGAGAGCACCTTCGCATTGAGGTCCGAGAAGAACCCTCGCACTTCCTTCTGCGAGACTTCGGGCTGTTCAAGTAAAATGAAACAGAAGAAAGGTGAGCAAATCGTGCTCCCAAAGGGTAAACTCTTGAGAAAACACCCTTCGAGAACGTACCAATTGTAAACTATGCACAAGTACCGTGTGCAAAAACACCAAAGCCTGCTTCACATGGTCCGTCCTCAACTTCTTCCCTTCCTCCCCAACCACATTCAACATCTCCAACAGATCCTTCCGAACCCACCAAGCCAAGATCGGGACCCGCACCAACACATCCTTCACAAACTGGCTATTAGGCTTGTTCCCCCGACGTTGGAAGAAGGCCTCCAGCATGGAGCGGTGGATCCGGGTGATCTCAGCCTCGGAGGCAGGGGAGGCGTTCAGTGCAGCGCGTACGAGGATCGAGTTCGCAGATACACATGCGCCTACTTGATCCGAGACGTTCACCTCTGTAGCAGCCTGGTGCACCTCCTCTAAGTCCGCGACCACCTTCTTCACATCCACCTTCGTTTCCTTTGAAGATACTTGCTGCGAAGAAGGAGCGGCTGATAAAGCGATCTTCCCGCCGCCCAGTCGAGAGCGCAGGATCGTGGCGGCCCGAGTGGCAACTTGCTTCCCGTCCTTGTCCGCCGAGCGAATGACGCTCAGCAGAGGGCTGATGAGGGTGAGCGCAAGCGGGGAGCTGGCTTGACGCGCTGCAAAGGAGTCGAGCAAGTCCAACACCTTGTTCTGCTGAGCCAGGGCTTCCTTATGTTCGTCCGCTGTTGTTTCAAACCAAAGATTCATGGTCAGCAACTCCTCAACGCATCAGAAATAGGTTCAAGGAGACTCACCATCAGCCGAACTCTTCCCTTTGGCCTGAATCCGGAAGATAGAAGCAAGCTTATCATCGAGCTTCATCATCTGCTCATCATCCAACATAGTCACGTCCGACTCCGCATCACTATCCCCGTCGTCCTCGTCGCCATTGTTCTGGTCAGCGATCCCGCTAGCTTGGAGAGCCTTGAGCACCTTGGAACGAAGTTCGGGGTCGACTTCGGTCTCGGCTTCGACCTCGGAGTCGAGGCTGGTTTCAGAGGAACTCGAGTCGTCGTCTTCGTCCTCATCCTCATCTTCATCCTTGTCATCTTCGTCCATCTCCTCATCCTCATCATCCTCCTCCTCCTCAATGATGTCCGTATCGCCAGGCACCAAAGACTGTGAAAAATCCCAAGAAAAAAAGTCAGTCCTTTGAACCCTGTCATCAAAACCCATCAGGAGATGAGGGAAAGAAGATACTCACCTCAAACAACATCCCCAACCCATCCGCCCCAATCAGATCAGAACAAGCTCCAAACGCCTGAGTAGCCAGAGCACGCAGGAACGCGGAGGGTCGATTCAACAGGCCCAGCATGGCATCTACGAACGCCTCGTCCGGCTTGACGTCGCTTTCCTCTTCGTCCTTCTTGGCCTTCTTGGAAGGCGCCAGCTTGAGAATGGCCGAAATGGCGTCCGCGAGGGGCTGGAAAAAGGGAGATACGAGAATCAGTATATACAAATTTCACCCGGGTGACCAGTAGTCAAAGGATCAAAAGAATACGCACCTCGAGCAACTCCCCGGCATCAGCGCGCGAGTTAAATACGAACAGCAAGGTCCCGACCAAGACAGCCTCCAATCCGCGCACACGCTCCAACTCCGTCCTGTCCGATGTGGTCTTGGCCTTCTCCTCAGCCTGCGTTGAAAAGAGTATGCAGTAAGTTAGAGAAAAGGATCCAAGCAAAGTAAAAGAAGAAAGAAACATACCTTCACCCTCATCTTCCTCAACCTCTCCAAGACAGCCTCAGCCTTCTCCCTCGCCAGTCCAAACACACCCTCTACATCCTCCTCCTCTACTTGCTCCTCCTCCTCTCCTTCCTGCTGAGCAGGAACAGAAACAGGAAGCTCAACAGCCTTCCACCCACTCTCTCCCTCGAGCGAACGAATGACATCCCACACTTTCGACACCCACAGCTCCCCACTCTCAGCCTCCACCCCACTGACGCGATGCTTCTTCCCGTCAGGTTCGAGACGGAGGGTGGGCAGGGCATTCAAGTCTTGCAGACTGGATAGGAGACGGGTGCGGAGTAGAGCGCGGGTGGATGCGTCGAGCTTGATGATAATCCCAGCCTTGGCCGGAGTGGGATTTGAAGCCCTTTTCTTCTTCTTGGACGAAGAAGAGTCTGCTTGATCTACTGCTTCGAAGTAGCCGTGCGTAGCTGCGAAGCGTAGGACACGCAAGACAACAGCTTCGTCCCGGAGTGCACTGACACTCGCTGCTTGCTGCTGTTGTTGCTGCTGCTGGGAATCGTCTTTCTTGCCCCCCTTGGCGGGAGTAGCAGCAGGTGCCCGGAACCGAACGACACCAACCAACTGATCAACAGCCCACTTCCTCCGACCCGCATCGCCCTCACCCTCACCAGCCTTGACGATCTCGGCCTCGAGGAAGGACACGTACGAGTCGAGCCCGGCGCCGTCGAGGGTGGCTAGGATGCCGTCGACGGTGCGGGTCTTTGTGATGCTGTCGAAGGAGCGGAGACCGAGGGGTGGTGTGAGGAGGATGGTGAGGAGAGAGAGGGAGGTTAGGGAGCGGTCTGTTGGGGGAGCTTGGGATGATTGGAGTGTCTTGAGGAGGGCTTGTGCCTGTTCACCCAGAATGGAAATCGTGAGCAAAGAAGGCATGAAAGTACACGAGTAAGTGACAGATGAAAACATACCGTGTTACGAGCAGCCTTGTGCAAGATCCTGGAAGAGTCGCTGAGCTGGTTGATCCAGGTCCGCATGAAGTTAGGTTGGAAGAGCAAAGGAACGTCCTTGATGCGCGATGCCGCTGCAGAGTCCTTGGTGCCCAATGCGAGCCGACCCAGGATGCGCTGTACCAAGGTGAAGCCCCAGGATTTCCGCTCAGGGGAGGCAGTGGGAGCGAAGAGAGAGTCATCAATGAGGATGCGGAAGAAGTCCGTGAAGGGAGCGGCTCCGTTCTTGAGTGTTGGTGTTGTGCTCGAGGGGAGAGAAGTAAGAGGAGGGTAGTAGAGATCCAAGAGCTGATCCCATACGAGATGGAGATCAGGGTTCCATCCTCCTGATCCGGGAGCTGGTGTCTTCCCCTCTGTGGACTCGTCATCGGCGGGGGGCAGTTCCTTGAGGATGCGAGCGAGGATGGGTAGGTTCGGAGGGGAGAGGAGAACGGGTGATGCGAGTGGAGGACAGAGAATACTCTTGAGTTGATCTGGAGAGAGGACGGGACTGATTCCGATGCTGAGGGCGAGGGAGTCCATGTCGGTCCTGGACGAGGCGAAGGTGGTGATGCGGGACACGAGACTCTGGATGGCCTCGTCCCTCCAGGAGAGGTCGGCACTGTCGATGTGGAGGAGAGCGGAGATGGACTGGAGGAGGAGCCATGTTGTGGATTGTTTGATCCATGACTTGCGAGTGGCGATGTCGTGGAGGAGGATGTCGAGCATGCGTTCAAAGACGCGTAGATTGGATCCTGTCATGACTCGTCGCGGGATGAGCTGGTGTTCCTCCTCTTGCTCTTCTTCGTCCTCGCCCGTGGTGGGGAGAAGCTGATCTTCCTCGTCGTCCTGGAAGAGGAATCGTGATCGGATGAGAGCATGGATCCCGAAGATGCGAGCGAAGAGGAGTTCCCTTGCCTCTGCTGGTTTTGCGGATCGAGTGGAGGCGGAGGCGCGGAGGATGAGAGTGAGGAGGACGTCGGGTGCGATGGTGGTGATCTGCTTGAGTTGGGAGAGGAGTTCTGCGAGTGCGACTGCGAAACCCTGTCGAGCGCCCTGTCTGGGGGAAGCGAGACCTCTGATGAGGCGTCGGAGGGAGTATGCTAGATCAGGGGTGCATGAGTGGTCGATGATGCGTTCTGCACGTGCCTCGTCTGTGTCTGAGACTGTTGCTGGTCCGTCTATAGCAGAAGAGGAGGATGATGCCTTGAGAGCGTCTTGCTGGGATGGGAGTGCGTGTTGGATCTGCCTGGCTGGCGGGGTGAAGAGGGACTGCTGGTGGATGAGGATGTGGATGAGGCTGTTGGAAGCGTTCAGTCGTTCTTGCGGGTCGAGTTCAGCGAGTTTCCAGAAGAGCGTGAGGACTGTTCCTGCGCCTGAAGCAGCTGCCAGCCCGTCGCCTTGTTCCGTCGACGACTTCTTCTTCTTCTTGCTGATTCCTGCCATTTTTACTAAGAAGTTTGAGGAAGTGGGAGTGAAGGATTTCCATTATTTGCTGCTGTTCACTTTTTTTTTTGCGCTGCCGTCCCCGATCTTCCTCGGAGCCTTTTCTGCAGATCTTCTACTCGGCCGAGAGAAGTTGAGTTTTATCCGACGCTGACCTTCTTTTGTAAGACTGACTGACGACATCGACGAGCTCAAGGACAGCATCGAGTAAGGAGAAAAGGATGAGGAACTCACTGCTGCGTGGTGTGGTGGAAGCAGCAGCAATAGCAGCAAACATATCAAAACTAGCACAGCACTCCATCACCCGCACTGCTCCTCCTTCTACTACTGGAACACCATGGCCAACTCAGAGACATCATCCTCAACAACAGCAAGAACCAGTCGAAGTCAGCGAGGACGAGTACACGCCTGCATTCATCTCAGTACCACAGCATCAGCATCAGCCACCAGCACCCGCAGCTCAACAGCACAGACCACAGCAGCCACTCACTCTCCCCAAGGACAAGCAACCAGCAACAATCTCCAAGGAAGATGCACAACAGCCAACGCAGGATATCCCATCGCCCAAAGCTCCCTCACCTCCACCTGCACCAATCGCACCTCAACAGTCAAAACCAGTTCCTGACCCAACTCCTCCTCCTCCTACCACGGCTCCACCTCCACCTCCTCCAACATCAACAGCCACAGATGAAGACTACGACCCAGAGTCCACACCCCGCCAAACACCCCTCCGCGCAGCAAAGGTCCCCTCCTCCCGTCTCGGTCGTCTCATGCACTACGGATCCCTAGGCGCAGGTCTCGCATGGGGCGCAGCAGGCCAATACATCTCTCCCTCCCCTGGCGGTTCCAAGAACGCTTTCATGGGGGAGGCCAATCTCAGGAGGCTTGTCGATAAGCTGAGTACGATGAGGGGGGCGGCGTTGAAGATGGGACAGTTCATGAGTATTCAGGGTGAGTCTCTTCTTTCATTGGCTGTGGTGAAGTGCGCTTTGGCTGATCATTTGTCGCTATTACAGACTCGAACATGCTCCCGCCTGAGCTCGAGGAAGTCCTCCTGCGCGTACAGAACAGCGCAAATTACATGCCCGAATGGCAAATGGAGGTGAGTACCTCCCCCCTCTCTCTCGCTTCTCCTTACTGACTCACCTACACTGTAAACCCTCTGACCCATTAACAGAAAGTCATGCGCGAAGACCTCGGACCAGAATGGCGATCCAACTTCGACAGCTTCTCGCCCATCCCCTTCGCAGCAGCCTCCATCGGTCAAGTTCACTCCGCAATCCTCTCCTCTACTCATCCCTCTCCGCTCGCAGGAACCAAGGTCGCTGTCAAGATCCAATTCCCAGGTATCAAACAGTCCATCGCATCCGATCTCGGTTATCTCACTACCCTCCTCACGGCCTCGGCTCTCCTGCCGCGCGGTCTCTTTCTCGACAAGACGATCGAGACCATGAGGGGTGAACTGGAGGATGAGTGCGACTATGTCCGCGAGGCAGAGATGGGACGGAGGTTTGCCCGCTTGTTGGACGAAGTACAGGGTCCGGGCAAGTCTAGCGCCGTGGAGGGCGTCATGGACTTTGCGGTGCCGAGGGTGGTAGATGAGCTGTGCACGGGCAGGGTCCTTACCACGGAGATGATGAAGGGTCGACCTCTCACCCAATCTGCGCGGTATTCCCAGGAACGAAGGAACCAGGTGAGTCTTCCTATCCCCCCCCCCCCCAAACGCGTTGTCTGGGCTGATCAACCAGTCCTTGATTCAATGCAGATCGCAACCTCGATCCTCCGTCTCTGCCTCCAAGAACTCTTCCAATTCCGCCTCATGCAGACCGATCCAAACTGGTCCAACTTCCTCCTAAACGAACGAACGGACACCCTCGAACTCCTCGACTTCGGCGCCACGCGCGAGTACTCCCCCGCCTTCATCGACAAATGGTTCGCCCTCCTCTCCGCTGCCGTCAGGGGAGATCGCGAGTCCTGTCTGGAGTGGAGTGCCAAGATCGGGTACTTGACGGGCGAAGAGTCCGAAGCGATGCTCGAGGCCCATCTGAGTTCGATGCTCCTCCTTGCCGAACCTTTCTCGCCATCGTCACCCTCGCCATACCCTTTCACCAACCAGACGATCACCAGTCGGGTACGGTCGCACATCCCGGTCATGTTGAAGGAGAGGAAGACGCCACCGCCGAAGGAGACGTACAGTTTGAATCGGAAGTTGAGTGGCGCTTTCTTGCTTTGTGCGCGATTGGGAGCGGAGGTGCCGTGTAGGGAGGTTTGGGAGGAGGTTGCGGGGGAGTATCGGAGGGAGGTCGAGCTCGCATCTACCTCGGCAGTTAATGGTCGAGTCGTCGAGGCTCGTCGCGGGATTCATACGCTCGCTCGCGGTGCGCAGGGACGGTCCGTTCGTCAAGGTCATTCCGAACTCGCCTCGCCGATCCTCTCACATCCGTGGATTCAGCGACATATGCAGCAATCTTCAACTCCGTTCGTCGCTGTTAATTCATCATCCTCATTTTCAACCTCGGCTGTCATCGAGAAGGACGGAGCGCTGGACTGTACGTGTCTCTTTTTATTGCCACGCCTGTGAGCTAGACCATCTCGGTTCCAAGCGAGAATGACAAGCCGCACAGGCTGCATGAGTTTGACACTGACTGTTTCTCCATTCTATCCTTCATGTAGACGGACGTCAACGACCTCTGAATCTGCGCGCGATATGGGCCAACAAACTTCCACCTCAACCTCCAACATCTTCCCAAACGCGCGCCAAGCTTGAACTCCCTCAAGACCCACTCGGCATCGAAAGTCCTACTTCGGGAGTAGAGGCACCCGTGCTGGGACCGAACAAGGTGGCGGAGGAGACGATGAAAGGTGCCCTGGGTCAGTCTGAGGAGGGAGGAGGGGTGAAGAATGGACCAAAGCCGGTGTGGATAAGGGGGATTATGGTGCCGCGCAAACCTCCGCCTCCTGGTCCTGAGGATTGCTGCATGTCAGGTATGTACTTCCTCCTTTCCCCCCCCCCCCCCCCCCTCCCCCTCTCTCTCTCTTTCTCCGATTCGAATTCGTTGACACCAAACTATATGAAACAGGCTGCGTGCATTGCACGTACGACATCTATGCCGACGCCATACAAGACTACATCTCCTCGCTCGACCTCGCCCGACAAGACCTCGAACGTCTCGAGCCCGCTCTGAGCGAGGAGGACTGGGAGCGAGCGAGAGAGCTGGGAATCAAGCGCGTCATTGTTGCGCAGCAGCAGAAGATGAAGGGGAAAGAGAAGGCGCAGGAGGAGGCGCAGAGGGAGGTTGATGAGGCTGTGAGGAACGTGGTGGACCCGACTTTGAGGGCGTTCCTGGATATGGAGAGGAGGATGAAGAAGAAGATTAAGGCGGAGGGGAAGGCTGTGGAGAAGGAAGGGTTGGAGAGGGAGCGGGAGAAGGAGAAGGTCAAGGTTAACAAGGCGTGAGGACGGGAGTAATACGAGCGAAAAAGAGGGAAGCCGTCGACATATACTCTCTAACTGCAGACCATGAGGTCGGAGCTGATCAGCATATATCGCAATCAATAGAACAAGTTTGAAGCTCATGTTCCAGCATGAGCACAAGGCTGAGAATTCATTTGCTCAGAGACGACAGTCAAAGGCCATGAAGAGGATTAGAGATCGGACCGTGGCGTTCTTGATGCTCATGCGCTCGACGGCGCGCATCGAAGGAAGGAGTAAAGGACACCCTGGTGACGGGGGAAGCGTATTTCAACTTCCACTGAGGTATAATTTCCAAAAGGCGCGCAATTTCTCCGGAAAAGGCCACGAATGAAATATTTTCATGTGGCCATTGATTAAACTCGATCAATCACTTCTCTGGTCTCTCGGCCGATACGTTGTTTTCTGTTGGTTTTTGTCTTCCGCATAGCAACAGTTATTCGCAGGCGCACTTTTTTTTTTTTTTTTCCCACTATGGTCTATGTCTGCGATTTGATTTGCGGGAGGGCCCGTGGCCGATTCCCGAGTAGAGCCCGAGAAGAGAAATAAGATACAGCAGGCCTAGACAGGGGAACGGAGAGATGAGGGAGCAAAGGGGCACAGACCACAGTGGAATGTGGATGGGTATGGATGAGTCATGAGAGGGGTGTAGGCGCGCAAGAGAAGAGCGAAACCAAGGGAGCAGAAAGCATTGCCGCGTGTGAGAAGCCAGTGAGTGAACTCCGGGCGGTGGAAGGCGCCAGGCCATAGCTCCAAAAACGGCCGGGTAGGGCGACTCGCGGCAAGAATTGAGGGAGAAGAAGTCGTGAGGACAGAGAAGAGAGTCTCAGAGTGAGGCTGAGGAGCCGGGATAGCGACCGGGCACCGCAAGAGGGCCCTTCGTCAGGAAGTGGCGCGGCGGTACCAGAAGAGGTTGCGGTAGGCGGCGGGGCTCAGTTACGACTCCGGCACGGCAGAGAAGAGGAGGGAGCCGGAGAGAGGCTCGACCACCGCGTTTTCCGTTTTCTCAACGCTGTAAACTTTTATTTTTTCGCATCTCGCCTCTTTATTCTTTTAAATATCAAAAAGTCAAAAGTCAAAAGTCAGAGACTCGTGCTGCCCGCCAGTGCTTAACATACTATGGTAGTATACACTATTCCTATATACTATATCATATATGCTATTTGCAAAAACATACGGTATACTATTTGGGTTTGACTTTTGTAAGAATTTTTGGGAGTAACGACTAATGAGTAATGACTAATGAGTATGTACTATTTCAGATTTTGGGGAGGGATATATAACACGCTATTACTACTCTGATAGTACAGTAGTACTACTATTTTTTCTGACAGATCTCAGAAGACTTAGTACTGATGATATAGCATTACTAATTACTATAGACCATAGTAAGAATTTTACCCCAGTGGTAGTCCCAACATACTCCTGTTTGGCAAGTTGAGCACTATACCACCAAAAACGAAATGCTATGATATGCTATTCACGTCCTTTCATAAAAAAGGTACTATTGGGATAACCGATACTATAGTCTATACTCTATAGTATACGCTCAGATTTTTGAATAGTATGTATTATATTTTTGAGAACTTTCTCCGAAAAACCGAAACAAAATATACTATATACTATTTCCCAAATAGTATGGTCATATTGTAGCATCCGACTTCCTATAACCTCAAAAGTATATAGTATGCCGCAACACTTCTCTAGGGAAAGCTAGGGCTTTCTTCGAATGGAACCTGTGAGTTGGCGAGTTTTGATGCAGTAAATGAGTGTGACAACGAGAGATTGATCTGAGCGCGTAACACGGGTCATTGCAAATTTAGCGTACCGAGAAGATTGTGGGAAATGAAAGTATTTTGTCATCACCTTCTTCGCCTCTTCACTCTCTCACAGCTTTTTTCACCACAGCACCTCTCTTTCTCCGTCTTGTTCCAGTTTCCACTCACAATGACAAATCTAACAGCAAGAAGAGCAGGTCATCGAAAAATCAGAAGTTCCTCTCCATTTCTCACGCCCCTCAGCCCAAGTTTCCCTCCCGAGTCGAAAACTACAAGATTTCATTCAATACACGGCTTGGGAAAGTCAACTTAACGTTTGACCAGCAAAATTCCGAGGCTCAGCCAGATGCCGCAATGGACGAGATGCGACGCCGCCTCGTTGAGGTCCGTCGGTAAGTAAGATCTGCGCACCCCCCCCCCCCCCCCCCCCCCCCCCCCCCC